>PVLD010013881.1:12867-54376 GCA_004027595.1 Dinomys branickii | reverse complement strand
TCATACATTTACAATTCGAAGATATCAATGGATAAAGCAATAACCACTGTTGAGACCATATCACCTTGTCTATAGATTAGTTGTGATTGTACTATTTTTTATGATAATTGGTGTCTGTTTGTCAATATGTTTTTGTACTTTTATGTTTTTAAAATAAATTAAAAAAAAGAAAGAAAGAACACAGTAAAAAAAAAAATCTGTTTCTTTATTAATTGAATGCTCTATCCATTCCTGAAAATGAGGTATTTGTATCTATATTATTGTATTATTGTCATTGTCTGCCTTTATCTTTATTAATATTTGTGTTATATACTTAGGTGATCTAAGTATCACCTATATTGGATATATATTTTTTTCTTTTGGTTATATTTGCATGGAATATGTCATTCTATCTCTTCCATTTCAGTCTGTGTGTGTCATGTCTAAAGTAAGTTGTTTGTAAACAGCATACAGTAGGGTAGTAACTTTTCATTTATTCAGCTACTCTATCATTTTATTGAGAAATTTAGACATTTGTACTTGAAGTAATTTTTGACAGGGAAATATTTACTAGTAGTAGTAGTAGTAGTTTTTCAACTATTTTTGTTATATAGTTCTTGTTTCTGTCTTCCACTTGTTCACTCATGTTTTGGGGCTTGGGATGCTATTTTGATTTTTTCTTTTGCATTGACATTTGTTGATTCTTTTTTCTTTTTATGACTCTAAAGGGATCTTTTTTGCAGTTACTAAGGAACTTACTTAAAATATATTTTAACTAAAATATATTTTAGTTAACAGTAGACTATTTTAAGCTGATAACAACTATAGTGACATAGAATAGCTCTTCTGTTTTATCTCTCGTTATGTAAATTGAAGTCTCAAATTACATCTGTTTAAATATCCACTAACATAAATTAGACAGTTTTTTAAATACTTTTGTTTCTTGACTTTTATAGTAGAATTGGAAGATATTTCCCCCACACACTATTATAGCAATAGAAAATTCTGATTTTGTCTGATTTATTTATATTGAGTCCTACTCTCTGATACTTCCTTGTGTGTTTTCCCTTGTTTTGTTATTAGTGTCTTTTCCTTTCAACCTGAAGACTTCCCTTTGGAATTGTCTTTCAGAAGAAAGTTCTAATAGTTGTAAACTTTCTTAGCTTTTTTCCTAGGAAATTCTTAATCTCACCTTCATTTTTGGTGGATGTGTTTGCTGGGTTAGGGTATTCTTGGTTGGAGGTATATAGCATTTTGTTGGTTTGTTTGCTTCAGCACTTATAATGTCTGCTGTCTTTGCCTTAAAAGGTTTCTGCCAAAAAATCTGCTGATATCTTTATGGAAGTTACCTTTTAAGTACTAATTCCTTTTTTCCCGTGTTGCTTTCAGGGTCCTCTTTTTGTCATTAACTTTTAACAGTCTGATTATAGTGTGGCTTGTTGTGACTCTTATTTAATGTGTTTTGAGCTTCCTGGATCTATTTGTTTATTTCTGTCCCAAAATTTGAAAAGTTTTCAGCTGCCATTTCTTTAAATAAGTTCACTGCCCCCCAAAATATTGACATAAAATAAGAGTAAAATTACAAGACAGCATAGCAGTTGGTAAATATTGTAGTAGGAGTATTTAAATGATGGTAGAATTAAAAAAACCAAAAGGGGTCAAGAGAGACAAGTATGGTCAGTAAGACTGCAGAGATAAGGTTATTTAGGTATAAAGAAAGGGCTAGGATTTGGGAAGACTAAAGCAAAAAGAGTGACACTTAAGTACAGTAACAGTAACAGAGGCAGAGCATTATATGTGAGAATAGTAGAAGTTTGATGTTGTTGAAACTACTAACTTTCTCCCAAGAATTCTGTGTGTTGAGGACATACAAAGTCTGAGTCTGTTTTCAAGGTTCTCTAGAAAAGTTAGAGAGGTAAATATTTTTATTGTTTTACAGTAGACATTTTAACTTTCTAATTACCTACTGGTAACCTAGAAGAGTCTAGAGTTGGGATTTCAGTCTGAAGGTGGAAATTTCTGGCAGTGTAGGTGAGAGCAAATCACTTAATCATGAATCTTGCTTTTCTCATCTGACCAGATTATCATGGCTCTCAAATTATTTTGTAAACGTGAAAATTCTTTTTGAGGTATAAAAAAGTACAAATATGAGAAAACATTTTTTAACCTCTCCACTAATCTATATATATGTAAGTAATCTTTTAAAAAGAATGGAGAATCTAATTTAAGACATGGAAACAGATTCTTTCACAAAAATGTTCACAGTTCAGCAGTATTTCTTACAGTGCAATAGAAACCATAAAATTGCCATGAAATTTATTTAGTAAGGCCAAAGTAGTATCTCTTTACTGAAATTGCACAGAAGTGTAAGGTATATATTGTACTCTATAGGATAGATTAAATAATTCATCATAAAACTAAGTGTTGTTTAGTGACACAGAGAGACATATGTGGTGTACACATTGATCAAAATGTAAAATACAGTTCTTTTGTGGATTGTAGTCAAAGAATACTGAAAGTCACTGGTTAATAGTATAGCACTGTAAATGCAAAACACTAGGTACTCATTTTGTAAACCCTGAAATTAAACTGATCAAAATATTTCTCAGAGAAAAGTATATTTTGTGAACAAAGTGAAGTTATGGTGGAATAGTACATATGTTCTGCATTTGTTTTCTTGTCTGATACTGAAATTCTATCTTTACATCTACTACACAAGTATAGAAAGGAAAGAGTTGGTTGCTTTGCTTCTATCAGAACTTACATTACTAGAATTTTAACTTATTTTACTTTCCTGACAATTTTTAAGTTACTTATTCTTGAAAACTATCAATCAGTATTATAGTATTTTTAAAAAAATTAATTCCCTTTTATCAGTTTGGGACCAGGGAGGAAGGGGATCATATATGCTTTTAAAAGGTTTAGCGAAGAAGAAAATACTGATACTTCTATTTATAAAAGTTAAGAGAATACTGATTCCTCTATTTATAAAAGTTAAGAAAAACATGGATGTGAAGAACCCAGTTATCCATAGCTAGGAGCTTTCCTACCCCCTTGCCTGAAATGACATGGGCGCTTCTCATCTCAAATGAGAGTCCGACTAGTGTCAGAGGAGTTGTATGACCACAGCTCTTGTGATAGAACATGGTATCTCTGGGAAATAGGGAGGGTCACCGAGGCAGATGCCAATGACTCCTCTTGGCTGAACTCCAATGAAGGCAGAGGGCCAGGAACCCTGAGTCTCTAGAGCCTCTGGAAGTCCAGCCCCTGGGGAGCACATGGAACTGGGAACAGGGGAGTGGAAAATGGATCCGGAGCACCAAGGGGGACTAAGCAGTAGCCTGTTACATGAATCATCATTTTCTGTGTCAGTCAGTATCATATACCGTTTCAACTCAAAGTTGGAAGGAAAACAGTGGACTGTTTCCGAACTGTTAAAGTGCTTCCTTATAGTTTACACAGCTTATTAGCTTAATCTGCCCTGGGCTCTCAGAGGAAGAAGGGGAGAGAAAACATGAGTAGTTTCGTTGTATAACTTGTCCAGTGATTTAGCAAATACTTGGTTAAAAAAAATAGCTAAACATACACATTACTTTTAAAATCTGCATCTAAATGATCAATTAAACACCTGTTTTTGCACTTCGGATTTGACAAAAAGCAGACTGTGAGGTGGCATTTAGGGGGCAGAATGTTTAGTAAGGATCAGCACCTGTGAGTAGAAGTTTCAGGCGGCCCCACAACAAACTCTGGAGCTAGAATGTTACCTGCATGTTCCCCTCCCATTCCTGACCTGGAGGGAGCCTTTTATATTACACATCAGTCATTCATTGGATACTCAATGTGAGCTGCCCCAGGAAGAAACTGGGTCTTGGGTCAATATTGCTCATCAGCTGAGGCAATCCTTGAAGATGTTAAGATCTAAGGCACCACTTCTCTTCTTGAAGAGGGGTTTTCTCAGAGCTTCAGAATCCATCAAATGAAAGCATCCATACCCCTCTCTCATCAGTATCCTTTTAAATATTTTGAGGTAAAATTTCTCCCAGTTTTTATTTGTTCAAGAATCTAATTGGCCCTATGAACTCTAATCTCACACAGGAGTCAAAAGTCGTATTTTTATTTAGACATTTATAGTCCTGTGGGTGAGGTTTTGAGGTTTTGTCTGTTTGGAACTTGTTGTGAACTACTAATCTCTTCCCACTGCTAAGTATGCCTGGAACTCAAATGATGGAAGTTATGTTAAATGTAACTATTTGTTCTAGTGTCTTTGAGCAAGAGCAGCCCAATAAACATTTCCTGTTGTTTTTGATGTCTCATGCAGGCAGATTCTGAGACAAGGACCTAAAACAACTATTTAAAAATCATATTGTGTGGAATTCAGTTTGTTTCATCTTAGTCTGTTTTCTGCTGCTAAAAATATATCAACCTGAATATGAAAGAAAAGAAAAATGGTTTCCTTTTAAAATACTATATAGAAAAGAAAGAAAGAGGGTGTATTTAACTTATGACTCTAGAGGCAAGAAATTTCAAGTTTGGATAGCTGTATCTGGCAAGGGCCTTGTACAATTTCATAACATTCTTGATGGTTTTGCTTTGGTATGAGCCCCTTCAAGAGTGATGAAGGCATGGAGGTGCATCCCAGTACTTCGGATGAAAGTGACCTTGCTTTATAATAGCCAATGCTTATAGTAACTCTCCAGTACCACCAGAGCAAGAATTCACTCACCACCATGAGGACTCCTATGATCAAAACACCTTCCACCTGGATTTGCCTTCCCATACTGCCTAATTGAAGAGTTATGCCTCTTCCTGAGTTTTGCGGGGGACATACCATGTTCAATCCATAGCAAACTTTTAGCTCAATGAGATATTATTGGGCATCAATTTTTAGTCACATTCCTTGTCAAGAAATTACAGAAAAATTTTCACAAACTGAGATAATAGACTTTCTAAAAGATTATTTTGAATCTAGGACTGATCTACTAGTTATAGAAGCTGAGTAAGTACTAGTTAAAACAATGGAAGTGGCAATTACATACCAGAGACTAAAACTGATAAAGAAAATAGTTGTTTTGGGCATTCTAAGGAAGCACTAGGAAAGGAAAGATCTGAGCTACAAAGATGGGGACAAGAAATCTGCATCCATTAGAAATTATTTTGGTGCAGGGAACAAAATGTCCCATTAACAGTGATTGATACCATAAATACATTTACCTTCTACTTAAAATAAATTTAGTAAGAACAAGTAAATTTCTAAAAATAAATTTAAACGTGATCTCAAACTTGGTTAGCAGGTTAAGGATGCATCAAATTATTTGGCTCTCTAGGAATTTCCATCCTCCTCTAGAAAATTAACTCTTCAGTTTCATGATTGCCACTATCCTATGGCCAGAATACCAGCTTAGAAAGTTCAGATATTACATACATGCTCAAGGCATGAAAATAAAAGAGAGAGTAGTATCGGTGAGCTGTTCTCTTGACATGTCCATTTTGTAAGGCAGCTAAATGTTTTCTGAAAGTTCTCAAATAAAGTTTTTTAGTCAAAACTTCATCACATGCCACCTCAGTTGCAAAGGGTACAACTGAGGGAAGGGTGAGTATCTTGAAAGGTGAATACAATACCTTAGCTGACTTAGACTAATCCTGACCCAGCCTTGGTGGAATATTTTGGTTCCTGACTGTTGGGTAGGCAAACACTGACATTGACTGATGGGAAATTCTCAGAAGAGCCAGAGGTGAAGACCAGGTTGTACTAATTGGTTTCATAAAGATAACAGGGTCTAGATCACAGATTCCAGAGAAGAAAATAAATTAATAAAGTGGGAGGACACAAAATTTGTCAAATTCATTTTTATGAACACAGCCATATTTTACTTTATGATTAATCTTGAAAAAAGATATCGTTTGAAATCTCAACTACCTTTCTACCATCAAAAGACATCCTTAACATCTACATTCTTTGTTATTTGATACAGTGCTCAAGAAGAGTAAGTAACTGTTCAGTAACTAAGAATAAACTTGAAAGATCAGGTGATCTGCCTGATTGTCAATAAAATGCAAATATGGCTTTAAATAGTAATTAGGAGGTATGAAAGACTATTGACAGCAAGGCTTTTAAGCAGGCCCTTGAATGGCAAGAACCAGAATTTTATGTGTGTGATCTGAGTTGGCTTTCTTTTTTTATTCACATGTCATAGGAAAGAATGGGTATTTCTAAAAGAAGATCAAAAAATCACAAGTGTGTAGGGGAAACTGAAGGGTAGCATGTTCAAGTGGAGAATGGAAAGAAAGAGAGAAAGTCCTGAAAGCCCAGATAAGTTGTGTCATTCCAGTCGTGGGGCCCTGCTTGGCAAGCACACCACTGATAGTGAAGCTAACCTAAGTTTGAACCCAAGTCCTTGAGACTCCTTTTGGTGCCAAACGTGCCAGTCTCTTTATCCAGTATAGGATCTCCTCAGTTTCAGTCATGTTTTCAGGTCCCTTTAGCAGCTTCCTAGTGGCTTTCTAGTAGAAATCATTTCTTTTTCTCAGGATTTTGCGATTTGGAGAATGGTTAGTTTGGCTGCTGTGTTGTCTTGGGTTTTCTGAGATGCAGACCTGTGAGAAATTTACTGGGGAACTGGATAAGCAATAGATTTGTTAGGGGAAGTGTCTGTGAGGGAAAATGCACAGGGAGCCGGAGTAGGCTGTAATACAGTATGACCCTTGTGAAGAGAAAGAGAAAGAAGGAAGCCAAAAAAGGAAGAGAAGGGAAAAGAAAAAAGATGGGAGAAAGGAAGGAGTGAAGGCAGGGAGGGCGATCTTAGAGAGCTGGGTAGGGCAAAGAAAGTTTTGACAAGACCGGTAGCACATTTTCAAATCAAAGTCACTTAACAAGGGAATCATCCGTCTCCTCAAGGACTGGCCTTGGTATCCTTTTCACAGTAAGCCATTGGCTGGGTATTTGTCAAAATGTAGCAACTGAAGAGCAAAGGCTGTTAGGTCTCTGCCATGGAACCTGCAAGATACATTTTCATGACCATGACCACAGTCACCACTACAGCCTTTTAGGAAAAGTTTGCTGGCAGAATTTAGAGCTGTTGTCTTGTCTTCCAGATGAAGAAATGTATTAATGAAGATGCTTATGAACTATTAGATTCCTTTTTCTTTATCCTGTTATATCATTTCTACTCACAAGGAGTTTCAGTATTTTCTCCCTGTCTTTAGATGTGTTATCTTACGTATCAGGTTTGGCAAAACCACCCTTTGATAGACGGTCACACTGGTCCATGAGAATATATAGTATTATGTGTGTGTTTGTGTGTATGTCTAAATTTATGGTTGGAAAAATATGGTTATTCATCTAAATTTTGTTTTAGTATAAGGCTTTTCTACAGTTTAAAATGCATGCATGGGGTCCAATTTTTCCCTTTATTTTTGTTTTAATATATAAAATTAGCCTGTATATTCAGTTATAACCCCACATTACAAATGGATAGGCTTTTGACTTATAAATCAGCCCATAAGAGTATGAATATTAATTTTCACAGTTTATACATCTGTCATCTCTTAGTATCTATTCTTTCAGAAACAAAGAATATAAGTGGAGAGAAAGAACGTGAGGTATTTTTGATAGATGCCAATCTCTAATCTTCAGTTCACTGTCCTTTGGGGAAAAAACTTATTTAAAATAGGCCTGCCCTTTTTATGAGAATTATTTTTATTTTGTAAAGTATATTACAAATTACATGCAGAGTTTCACTATAGCAAAAACTGCCATTTTTTACTTTTTAATGTCTTGAAATTCTAGCATAGGAATGCCCCTCATCTAAATTCAGTGTTATTATATGTGATGCTGTTTACGGTAAAGAACTTGAAAAAAGATACAGGCTAGACAATCCAGAGAAAATATACACATTTTTTAAAGAGCAAATTGAACACCACTTTCCCTCTCTGTACTTGCTTTTATAATTCAAATCATTCTTAGGGACAATTTTTTAGGATATTATTAACTTGGGATCAGAAATGAATCAACATCAAGTTAATACTCTTTCCTCTAATCACCTAATCCCTTTGTTGTTTTCTTTTTTGGTGCTGTTTGAAGGAATTAAGGATTGAGCCCAGGGCCTTCCCTCTGAGCTACTCATAGTCCTTTTTGCTTTTCATTCTGAGACAGAGACTTGAGTTACTAAATTGCCCAAGTAGGGCTTAAATTTGTAATCCTGCTGAGTCAGTCTCACAGACTACTGAGAATATAGACACACGTGTATGCTTCCTGGCCTGAATACTTTTAAACATATGTTATACTTTTTAAATACTCTAAAATTTGAGCTAATTTTCATGACTCTCCATTGCATAGTATATATTTCAATTCTACCCAGTTCACCTCTGTTTTCATCTGCTGGGCAAGAAATACTTGTTGCCACTCGCAGAATCTTGAAACTGATCGCTGACCCTATTCTGTCTTCCTCCATCCTGCAGTCTCCACTGCTCACGGTGCCCACACACGTGGAGTTTGCATTGCCTTGACTAGGGCTTTCAGAACAGTGAAAAGGGTATCTTCCATCAGCTAATCCAATGCATACACATATTTTTATCTGCTTCTACATCTTCTCATTTCCATGTGTTCATTTCATTTATCACAGGAAAAACATATAACTGATACCCTATAAGTGGAAAGTATATACTAGCTTAATTATGGTCCCTTAATACATTTGATTTTTTAACTTCAAACTTCTTAGTGCACTGCGCCTTACTTCATTTTTTTCCAAAACACTTAGTAAATTTTACTGGAAAATGATAAAATACAGAAACACTGGATTCTCATTTCAAAGCAACATTGACAGCATTTCCCAGCACTTTCCTAGCATCGCACCCACTCTTGACTCACTCTTGTTACTATTACAAATACAAGACAAAACCCAATTTCCTAACAACAAAAATGACAAATGAACCTGCTGATAGGCATTTTTGGGGATTCTCAGCCTTACCCTAATTATTTTTCTGAATTTTAGATTTGTATCCTTTCAAGTCACTGCTATGGAAAGCTGCACAATTTGGTCAGAATCTTAAAAAAAAAAAAAAAAAAAGTAAAAAAACGCATGTAAATTTTTTCAGTAATTTGACTTTGATATTATCTTGAAGACCTGAGCCTTAGAAACAGCTCCTTGGAAACAGACAAAAGTGACAGTGAGGGGATGAGTAAATTCGTGAATGGAATGTCTAAATGTCATGAAATGTGGAAATGATACAAAACGTTAACTGATCTGTTTTGCCTCTCAGATTGACCTCCATTGGGGATAGGTGGTGAGGAAGAATTAGGACATTTGTAATAGGAAAATATGCCTTATCTTAGGCGTACTGAAGGTAGAGATATTAAGCAAAAGGGGTATCTGGTTGAAAAATAAGTTGGCATTGCAAAGCATAAATTGTTCAGCCAAGTGCAAATTTTATAGGCCAAAGAGAATTTTCACAAGTCTGATGACTTGAAGACTGCTTGTACCCTGGCTCAGTTAATATCATCTTGCTGTCTGAAGTAAGCAGCCTGTCAGATGTATTTGGGATCTGGACCAAATGCTGGCCTTTCATTTCTCAAATTACAGTTTAGTGATCCCAGCTCAGAAAGCATTCCATACACAATTTAGTAAAATTAGCAACATAAATTTAGAACCAGAGTGTAACTATGCTTTGTTCTCTCCAGAAATAAAATGTGAACTCTCTTCCAATTGGAAGTCTGTTTATGACTTAATTCCAGATGTCATGGCAGAGTTTTCAATCTACAGAACAGAAAGAAACCTCTTTTATTACTCATAGAAGATTTTTTTAGGGTCCATAAGAAATGCCAGTATGATGCTTATGTTTAAAAAGTAATAAAGTAAACAGGCAAGAAAAACTACATACAAAAATGCTGCTCAAATTTTAAGGTACATTTAAATCACTTGAAGAACTAAAGTGCAGGTTCTGATTCTGAAAGTCTGGAGTGGACCCTAAGACTCTATGTTTCTAACAAGCTTCTGAATGATATTGATGTTGCTGGTCCAAATAGACCACACTGCTTTAAGTAGCAAGCTCAATGGGACATGAAGACAGTTTTTACATGAAGCACACATTTTTGCTGCATTTAGGTTATAATTCCAAAGAGATAATCAGTAAAAACTACTGGCTTTCAATACTTTAGGTCATTTAGTATGAATGGAGTGTGAATACTAACCACTAATGTAAAGAGTAAAATCAGAGATAGAAAATAAGGAATAAGAAGTAGATCTTTTGCAAAAGAGATGAGAGGGGAAGGAATGAAAAAGAATTAGGATATGTTATGTATGTGTGCCAGTGTGCCTTGAGGAATGTAATCATTATGTACTGAAAACGTACTAATAAAAATTTAAACATCGGTATATCAAATGTAGCAAAAGTATTTGCTGATACATTAGTTAATGTTTTATTCCCACCAAGTCTTTTTATTCTCTAGGCTTCAAGGGGTTTTCAGGAACTTTTCCCTTTTTTATCTCTGTATAAGATCTCTAAAGATCCTCCCTTGAGCCAAGAATAGGACATAGAGCCACAGTGATGACTGAAATTGAATACCCCTACAACTTGGTAAGACCTGTGTAGGCTCAGTCAGATGTTAATCAGTTTTAGAAGCAAAAGATAATGTAGCATTCTTTACACACTGATGACACACAGAAACTTCACACAAACTTCACATGAAATGTTAAGTATATACACTTTACAGAAATATGCCCTTAAAGTTTCTAAAACATCATGGGATGGGAGAAGAAGAGTATCTTTCTCCAGTCTTACCAATGAACTTTATACTTTTGTATATTTTTATGTTACCAATTGCAGAAGCTTTCAGCAGAAATGTGCCCCTCTCTTTTCTGGACTCCTCGTGCATCCACTACATCTGAACATTTTAGTCCTTATGAGCCTTTGATGACCTCTGGGCTATTAGTTTTGCTCCTAACTATATGGTAACTGCTAAGCTTAGGAATCACATCTGCACTACTTTTCCTGAGCCCTAACCTAGCAAAGAAGTAACCATTTAGGAAATCTTCATTTAAATGTACTGATTAAAATGATTATGTGCAGTCAGCTTTTCATCATGATATTTTTCATTATCAAGAAATAGATCCAAGAAAAATATTTTCAGACAACATACACATAACTATCTATATCTACATCTATCTATTTCTCTCTATATAAAAGCTTTCTAAATAGTAAGTAGACACTATAGTTAAGCCCAGGAAATGGGAAATTACCCCCTAAGGCTGCACCCTAATAGGAGAAATTTGAAAAAATAAACATTCTCATTGGAGTTTTAATTAAAGAAAATTATGTGGCTATGAATTTTAGCATTTCTAAAATATATCTATTTTTCCAGTCTATTAAAGAAAACATCAACAGAGGAAAAACAATGCAAATTTATTATTAGAAATGTCAGGTAAATGCTAACTATTAGAAATAAATATTACAGATTATTCATATTCTAATGTGACTTTTAGAACTTTTTTGGGAGACTCCAGCACTCACATGCTACTTGTTTATAGCATACAGTTTGGTCCAGTTTTCTAATTTGGTGAGATTATGCTAGTGATCATAACTATACACAAATATGTTTATTCCATGTTTTTCCCCACCAATCTTTTTACAAAACAATCACTGACAGGAAATTTCAGTACCTGGCTGAAGGAAAGCCATGAAATGTTAGAAATTGTCAGAATGGAGCCAGTGATCAGGACAGGTGTTCCCAAAGGTGTTGAAGGTCTTGCTTGGGGAGAAAAGGACAAATACATGCAGCTAAAGAGGAAAAGCGAACAGTGAAAAAGGACACATGCAGCCAACGGTAAGGACGTTGCTGGTCTAAAGCTTATTTGCTTTACCAAGTAGTGAAAAAGAAACTGAAGAGAAGAAAACAATTGTAGGGATTCAAATTTAATCCAGCAAGTGACAAGGTGCCATTTAAATTCACAGCAGAGGCATGGCAGAATGGAAATGATATTTTTTGGAAGATTAATCAAGCAATACAAAGAATGGGCTGGAATTCCTACACAACACAGATTCACAGAGGGCTTCAGAGTTGGGAAGCCTTCCCTAATGAGACTTCATTAAGGAAGTATTGGGAGTGGGGGGAAAGGAATCAGTGAGCCTGAGAAACATATACAGAAAAGAAAAAGTCAAACATGATCTGACAACCAGCAAGAAAAGGAAGAAGCATAAGCAAGTCCAAAATTTTGAGTCTAATAGTCTAAGGAAATAGTGATGGTACTATTACTAGGAGTGGGCAAAGATTTTTCTTTATAGATTGCCAGCTCTTTGTATTCAAAGATTCTGCCTGTCATACCCAGCTGAGCAAATTGGCAGCCATTCATTTAATGGTAATTTTAAGAAACTGTTATAACTTTAGTTGCATCATAAGAACACACGTCGTGCAGCTCTTAACTCTGTTGTAAGTAAAGTAACAAGCAGGAAGCAGATAAGGGCCTCACTTTTACAGGCTAAGGATGTTATTCATGCATTTACCCATTCAGCAAGTATTTGTACCAGAAAACCTTATACCATAAAAGTGAATTTTGTGGGCCTTAAATACAGTTGAAAAGATAGGAAAATAGACATAAATACAAATAAATACCTATCACATAGGTATCACTTAGAGCTATACAGAAAATAAAATATGATGATGTCATAAAAATGACTGGGAAGGCATTTTTTAGATTGTTAGGTGAGAGCAAGTGTCTATGGGAAGATACCGTTTGAGGTGAGCCCTAAACCAGTCACACAAAGATCATGTTAGAAGTAGCAAGAGCTGAGCATGGATATGGGTGGCATATTTGTCAACTGGGCATAATGGTCAGAAAATATTGGCATGAGAATTGAGAGAGGTGAAGAGGAGCCTCTCTTGAAATGCGTCAGTCAAGAACATTAGTAAGTAACAGGAAGCATAACTGAAAACAACTTAAGTAATAAGAAAATTATCTCATTCATTTAATTAAAATAACAGAGATAGGACAGCCTTTAGGAGTAACTAAATCTGGTGGCTTCAAATTCATTTCCCAAAAGGTTTTTGTTGTTATAATTGTTGTTTTGTTTTGTGTTTTATTTGGCAGTACTGGAGGTTGAACCCAAGACCTTCACATTAAGCTATACCCCAAGGCCCTTTTAAAAATTTTAATTTGACACAGGATCGTACTAAATTGTCTAGTCCGAGCTTGAACTCATGATCCTCCTGCCTCAGTCTCCCAGAGTGGTGGGATTACAGGTGTCCAGCACCATGCCTAGCTTCATAATGTTGTTGTTGTTGTAATTTTGCCTTTACCCTCTTGAGAATATCAGTTTTGTCTTCAAGGTTGGCACAAAATAAATGGAACAAGGAGTCTCTGTTATCCTCTATGGGTTCTTTTCCTTACATTTTCGAGAAAGCCCCAGCAAGATTCCCTTTGTGTCAAATCCTCCTGTTTTGCACCAGTCACTTACTTCAGTGGAGAATGAATATCCTTCATCCACTTACACCCACGCCTGGAGCTGGAGGGGGTCAACCTTCCTTGAGGCATGTGACCGTAGGCGAGGAATTGCCTGAAAATAATCAAAATTCTGTTGGGAAGCAAGAAGGTGGGGGAAGAGTCTATGTAAGCAAGTTAGTAGTTGGTGGCCACGATAAGGGTTTGGACTATACTAATTACATGAGAAGCCATTGCAGAATTTTGGACAGTGAAGTAGCATGATCTGATTTGTACTTTAAGTTGGCTTAATTTTTTGATAGCTAATTGAACAAAGAAAACTAGTTGGGAAGCTACTTGGTAACCCAGGAAACAGAGCTGGAAGCTTGAGCTACAATATAGCAAAGGGAATGGGGGCAGTAAATGGAATGGAAGTGACATAATCGGTAGCTGAATTAAATTAAGACGTAGAAGAAAAGTGAACATAGACCACATAGATTTCTGGCTAAAGTACCTGGTTGGATGCTAAGACAAATTGCAAAGATAATGAGTTGAGAAGGAAGATTTTTCTAGGGGTTACTCAAGAATTTCTGTCAGAATAGAAATACCAGTTGGATATCAAGAGAAGAAACTAAAGGGACTGAGTAGAGTCTGAAATTCAATGAAGAAGCTCGGGCTGAAGGCAGAAATTTAGAAGTACTAATGTACGGTGATATTTAAAGTCTTACTATTCCTCTTCTGGGTAAAAATGACTAGAGAAGCAGAGTGGAGTTCTGTGACAGTTCACCATGGGCAGAGACAACTAGCCAGTAAAACAGCCCGGGAAAACTTTTGGATGAGTTAGAAGGGAAACCAAGGAAATTAGGCGTCATGGATGCTAAGTGAAGAGCACACTTTTCAAAGATATTTTGCCGGGTCCAATGCAACTGAAAAGTTGAACAATAGATAAATAAGAAGTGGCTGTTGGCTTTGCCCAGAAAAGGGGTAGCTGAAGGGAGAGGAGCACCCCTGAAGTAGAACCAGAAGAGGAGACAATACGAGGTGGAGACGGCTCTTCAGATAAGACCTGAAGGGATAAAGGAATACAGAGTTTCTAGGAGTAGAAAGTGCTAAGAAGCCAAAATTAGGGTGCACATTTAAGGTGAAGTTTTTATTCTTTATTCAGGAAAAAAAGAAAAGAAGCATCCTGTTGTCATTTGCATTTGAAAGGATGTTGGTAGCCTAACTGTTGGTGGCTTCCATAGCCCTTTCCCTACACATTCATTTCCTTAAAAAGAAACTAGACAATTTAGATTTTCCAGTTTAGGGCAAAAGGCTAACGTCGGTCAAGGCTCAGTTAGAAGATGAAAGCACACACGTACTTTTTTGTCCCTCAGTTATACAGCTGCTGCTGAGAAGTGTTTATATATGAATTTGCTTCAGATCTTAGATTAGAATTATACAATGTCCTAGACTTTCCTTTGCCCCATCTAACCAAAGGTGTCTGTGTCAGCCTTTTAAGCTTACAGTCACCAGAAAATGGAAAGAGCAGAAGTTGTATGAAACTCTGTTCTTTCCCATCCCCCATTTACCTCCTGGCCCCAGCACAATAAAAACTCTGTTCAGAACTTGGCTAGTTTCTTCTTTTCCCACATTCAATCAGGAAATACTTAAAGCCATACAGTGTCCTTGTCCGGCCAAAAAAGCCTATGGGCCGTGGGGAGCCCTTGGCTGACACAAAGGCGTACTGTGGAAGATGTCTGTGACCGGAGCAGCAGCCACATATGGATTATCAATAAGGCTTTTGACTTTTTTATGTCAGATCATCATCATCTTAAATATAGTTCAAACAAGGAACACAAGACTCACACTCTTGATTTTAAAACTTTGCCTGCCCTGTAGCTAGAAAAAAAATATAGCTACTTTTCCACTTAAATATGTCCCTTCCAGAATAAACCATAAAACATTTTTAATATCTAGTATAATTTTATACTTTAAAGGATGTTGTATGATTTGATTGACTATTTTGATTCTGGTTTTAACTTTCTGTCTTGAAAACTCTAACTAAAGTTAGATTTAAACTTAAGGTTCAGCACCCATAAAGGATGTTCTTCACTGGAGCCAAGAACTATTGTTTATATACATTTATATACAAGAATTCACTTTATATAAATTGTAAAATTTAATCCCTATTCTGTAAGAGAGAATTATCTCTAATTTCTTCCTATTCAGGAGAAACCAAGGAGACTGGTATAAAGTAAACAAAGACCTAAAGCAAGAATGTACCAGATGGTGACCAAATGCTTCGGTCTAGGGGTAAAGATCCTTTCAGTAGACTAGAAGGAAATGAACCTTAAGGCCTGTGTAGTGTATTCACCACCATATGCCATGCCAAGAGTAGTACTTTTGTGTATAGTAGATATTCAATAACCATGTGTGGAAGAAACAACAACTATATACTTGATGTCTATAACCCAGACCAAGTACCAAAGCCTACACTTAATTAGTAAATTAAAGCCTATGTTAGTCAGTTTTACCTCTGTTACAATTTGAACTAAAATGTCCTCCAAAAGCTCATATATTCAGAAATGGGCTTTTTAGAAGGTGATTGGATCATGAGGGCACGGTACTCATCAGTGGATTGATCCATTGACAAGCTTGCAGATGAGTGTGCTATGAAGGGGTGAGGCTTTGCTAGAGAACGTTCCCTGGGGTGCATGACCTGGAAGGTATAGTCTTGTCCCCAGTCCCTGCTCCCAGCCTGCTTCCAGCCACCATGAGGTGAACAGCTTTTCATCATTATGCCTTGGTGTGCCCTCTGCCTTGACGTCTGTGCCTTGGAGCCAGCTGTCTGTGGGCTGAAACCTCTAAAACTTTGAGCCAAAATACACCACTTTTTTGTGTAAGCCTTCCATGGCAGGTACTAGGTCCCCTCCATGAAGAGTTGACTAATTATCAAGAATATGACCGATTCCATGAGGGCGTCAACTTCAAGAGTGAAAGGCTTATTTTGGTCCATGATTTCAGAAGTTTCAATTTCTAGTCAGTCTCTTGACTCCACTGTGTTTGGCTCTGCAGTGAGGCAGAGCATCATGGCAGAGTGGGTGTGACAGAAGAAAGCTGTTCATCTCATGGCAGCCAGGAAGCAGAAAGGGAGACAGGGAAGAAGACCAGGAACAAGATAACTGCCCCCGAGGACAGGTCCCTATGACCACTCCCTTCACCTCAGCTCACCTCCTCAGTTTCCATTGCCTGCCAATAATGCTATTAAACGCTAACCCTATTAATGGATTAATTTCCTGATAAAGTTAGAGCCATCATGGTCCAGCCACCTTCGAAAAGCACGCCAGCTGGCAGACAGCATTTAGCACATGGTCTTTGAGATCTATGTCAGATCCAAACAACAACAAAACCATACATCAGCTGGCCTCGGGGCTTATCCCCAAACCTCCCAAGCCCCAACTTCTAGCATGAAGAATTGAAGGGGGAAGAACACATCATAACAGAACAGGCTTATGTATTCAGACGTGGGGTTTTTGAAAACCGCAACAGGAGTAGAAGTTCCATCTCACTGGAGTACATTTCCTAGACTCTAATAAATCTATGGCTAGGAGACTTCTGTAAGATCTGGCCTCTGGTAATGCTGCACCCTAAAATCATTCTGCTTGCTCCTCATTCCCTCTGCTTGCATTAGAGGTGCATCTCTGGTACTCCTGACACCCATTTCACTTCCTATATTGTCCTTCCCTACTGCCAGAAAAGTTCTTCCACAAAATACCTGTGTGGCTTACCACACCACTTTTGTGTTTATTGTAACCACTCTCCTGCATCCTATTGCCCCACATTGCCACCTGGCATGTTACAAAACTGCACATCCCCAGTTCTCTAGCACCCCCCGCCCCACACAAACATGGAAGTCCAGGAAGGGAGAATGGCAGAAATATAGACATGTTTATGAAAGATGCCTTTGTTCAGAGGGTAAAGAATTACTTCTGCCAGTATTAGCCTAGCAAGGAACAAGGACCACACATCTAAGTGTTAGAAGACCAGCATGCTGCTGTATACAAACCAGGCAATGCACTCATTGAAGTGAAAGAAGGAAGTAGAGAAAAATTACAGGATCATTTATTTTGTTCTGTTACCTGACATTATCATGGGGATAGATATCATGAAAGCTGCTTAAAATGCACTGACATTGCCACAGGTTTGAGTATTCCTAGTCCCAACTTGTGTGAAGATTTGATAACGTGTTTTATGTTCTTTATGGTTTTTCTTTTGTACAAAATGAAAATCCAGAGACCACAAAATCTCTGATAAAATAACACAAAGATATAATGCCTCACAATTTTTTTTTCTTGAAATAGATATTTACTTACTTCACAATATGCCCTGGATACTTACTATGTTTTAGAAACTGTTGTAATGCTACAGTGGGTCAAAAGGAGGAGGAGGCATGATCTCTGTCTTCAATCTTAGTTTGTTATTCATTGGGAAAGTCAGATAATTAAGATATAGGTCAAGTAATGGTAAATGCCAGGGTCCAGATTTTTTTAAGTGTTGTGGAAGCATGCAGAATGAAAAAGTAGATTCCAACTGAAGGAGGAGACAAACTGACCTTGAAAGGAGAATGGAACTTCCACAGGGTTATATGACATAAGGCCTTGATTTGAAGCATTTGCTAATATTTGTGGATTAAATATTCCCACAATGGCTGATTTCAAGTTAATCAGGTGATGGCATTGAATACACACTTAAGAAAGATGCCCACTCCAACACATTATCCATGAGTTCTAGGTTTACTTAAATTAGACTGTTTTTTCAATGGGTAAGTTCACAGGTATTGAAAGCATCTGAAATAACATTCTAAGGGAAGAGACACTTCTGTCCTCCATGCTTATTGGCTTGAACTCATAGTGTCTTGATCTGTCCTTCCAATCTCAGTGACATTGCCCTGACTAGCCTTCTTCTGATTGATGTCGGTCCAGTGCCAACTCATGATTCTGTTTGATCCTTATAGCATTGTGATTAATCTGGGCTCCTGTTACCATGTGTCATAGAGGACTTGTTTACTGCCATGGCCTGGTGTTGGCACCATGCCTTTCTCCATGATGGAAAGCAACTTTTGACGTGGGACAGCTGGGCAGGATGTTTCACTGCTTTTGTAGTATGTTTCACTGCTTTCATAGCAGAAGGAAGGAGAAGCCAGAGGAACTTCTGGGAAGTTTTGTAGAAGGGAGATGAGGGTCGGCTAAGATCCAACATTCATACGAATGCTCCCCTTGCTACTCCTTTTGAAAACACCACCTCTAATGTGTTCTTGAGAAGTAACTGTACTTTTAACTGGCCTTACCACAGATAAGACTACATTTGAAAGGTCAGGTTCTATCTGTCCTTAATTGCAAGCAGATGTCTTCAGTGCATGCATAAGTTTATGTCAGGAGGATGTTTGTGTAAAACTCACCGAGCTGAGCACTGCCAGACAGAAAAGTAATGTAAGAATCCTGAAGTTATTAGGAAACTCCTGCAATTATTCTTCTAAGCCAAAGACAGAGCCTATATGAATGAAGGCCTTTATGATTTCTCACACACATTGATTGTTGTTGCCTTGAGCTACTTTCAAAATACATATGCAGCAAAGTATGCGTATCACACACTTATTTAAACATGTGCATGTGCTCATTTTCATGATGCTGGTCTCTCCTTCAAACTCGCTGTGTATTATTTGACTATCAAGCCACTATTGTAGCATTAAAAAGTACTTGAAACCACCAGCATCATTTCATGTTTCCTTTTTGTTTGTATAAATTCTCTTTCGTGTGTAATGTGCTCTATGATTTATTATTGAAGTACACAAGAAACACACTCCCTCATGGAGATTGTGGAAGCAATGGTGACCCCCTGGAAGGCTCAGAGATCTCCTGTTCAGATTACACAGGCTTCTTTAGAGTAGCCAGTAGTCATAATGTGTGTGAGATAATACTCTTTAGCTCAGGAGAAACGATAGGTGAGGATTCGATTAATCTAATGAGCCACAAAAGACAGGAAATTACCATTTGAAACATTCCCTAAACTTAGGGTATTAAGGAGTCCTCATGACAGTAGGATAACTGCAACCTGAGGGTTGGCCAAGTAATACTACCCATGACTGAGTGAAAGGAGGAGCCCAAGTTGTAAGGATGTCACATGTTTTACCTGTTCCTCACAGATTGACTCCTGCCAGAGGGGTGTTTCTGCCTAAAGCCTGAGAGCAATCTGGAGCCACCAATATTCTTCCCAGTATATCTCTATTACCTGAATAAATTGGTCTGCTGATTTATCAAGCACCTCTTGATTAATATCCACTGTGAGAGAATAGTGCGGCAGCCCTGTGGAAGTTATAGTGCTCGAATTAGGACAAACAACTGTAATGAAGATTTCCAAAGTGTATCTTGTCAGCTTGTTAAAAGAGTCACCTAGCAGGGAGGGGAATGACAGGAAATGTAAGCAGGCAGGTTCACAGGACCTTACTAACATATAGATTGGCCTGGCCCTTAGACAAGTTAACTTCAACTCCTTTACTTATGAAACATTACTTTGTTTTTTTTTTTTTTTTTTTTTTTTTTTGGCGGTACTGGGGATTGAACTCAGGACCCTGCGCTTGCTAGGCAGGTGCTTATTCCACTGAGCTATATCCCCAGCTCCGAAACATTACTAATAATACCATTTCAGAGTATTGTTGGGAAGGTAAAAATGGAAAAATCAAAAAAAAAATTACTTAGTATGATGCCTGATACATATTAGCTATGCTATAAATGCAGAATATAAATATCATATACATATTTATTCACTTTTCTACCAATCTAGGCACTTTAAAGGCAGCAGGATGGTCTGAGGTATAGCATCAGCGTGGCCAACAATGAGTTTGAAATTCAAAAGGAGGAGGAGGCACGATCTTTGTCTTCAATCTTAGTTTATTATTCATTGGGAAAGTCAGATAATTAAGATATAAGTCAAGTAATGGTAAATGCCAGGGTCCGGATTTTTTTAAGTGTTGTGGAAGCATGCAGAATGGAAAAGTAGATTCCAACTGAAAGAGAACCTTCCCAGGAGCAGATTAGAGAGGGGTAAGGACTCTCCATGGAGTGGAGATTTGACAGTAGGGATTTTAGTTTAACAGAAAGCAGGGACAGGAAGGCAGAGGTGGATCTGCACAGAGCTTTAGAAGTTGATAGCTGAGCAGGAAATTTTTCAGGTATATGGATAAGGACAAATAGAGTTCCAAAAAAGTGGAAAAATCATTAGTAACCTTGTGATTTTCAAAGGGAAACACTATTTGCTGACAATAAGCTAATTTTATTTGATTCCCTTATAGTCCCAAAAGTCAAGATTTAAAACATTTATAGTTCCCCTTCATCTTCCTCATTTATTTAGCAAACTGCCTGAGGTAGAAAGCACAACCTTTCCAAGGGAGCCTGGAAGTAAACATTGCATTACAATTACAACATCAGGATCATAACCATAAATAATAATGACAATGGTAACATTGCCCAGTGCTTACTTTATGTCAGATGCCATGTGAGGCACTTTGTACACATAATCTCCTATCTTTGCATAGAATGGTTGCCTGTTGTGCCGTTTCACTGACTTGTGTCTGCACCATCTATTCAGGTTCTAGATGTCTTTCCCACACACAACGGGTAAATTGCAGTACTTGCCAGATCATTGATCCTCCCACTCTCATTCCCTTAATAATATGGTAGAGAATTGGAAGTGACTGTCTTTAGTCTTAGGCTGAATTTTTGATACAAGTGATTTGAAATCCTTACTCCACAGTCTCTGACAGAAACAGAGCCCATTGCCCATGTACAGCCTGAGTGGGGAGGATCTAAGCACACAGGGGCTTGCTGGTTTATCACACCATCCTGTTCTAAGTGCAATGCCCTAAGACCTCAAAATCTAACGTAAAAGTGTTGCCAAGTTTTCCAAGGGAAAAGATACGACCTTATTGTCAAGGTAGTGGCTGCCTAATAACAATAAAAATAAAATAACAATAAGAATATCCAACATTTATAAATCACACATATTGTAAACTAAATGATTTGCATGTACTAGCTGATTTAAACAGTTCATGTATATATACATGTTACAATTTACAGACAGCAAAACAGAGGTCCAGATATGTGCCTTGGCTGAAGAGTTGAGTAAAAGATGAGCATAGAAAAGGAAGTTTAGATTGTAGCAAGTTCTAGACTTAGGACATTGTTGTTGGACAAGTCCACTGAGAGAAGCTCCACCTCAGACCTCGGCAGACTTATAGTCCCTTACCATTACTAATTTTTCATGATCAAAATTAAATTACTTTTCAAGAACTTCCCCAATGTGTCTCTGACTTCTCCACTGTAACACATCCTGACTCAGGTATTCCACCCACTACCAACAGCCCATGGCTCTCAACACATTTACATAGCAGGTGCCTGGGCCCCAGCTGCCTTCTGTCCTTCTCATCGTTTGTTTACCTTAATTTTAGCCCCTGTCTCAAGAGACTCCCCAGAAAGCTTGTCCAGATTTCTCGAAGCCCACTCCATTGAACATCTAATGCTTGGCCACTTCTTCCATAGACCTCTACCTAAAACTCTAGAGTCCCAAAGGCTGCAGTTTATTTTAGTGTTTTTTATAACCCCATAATTTACAAGCCCCTATTGGACTGTCTTGCTGAGCTGTTAGAAATAATGAACAGGATCCCTGGAGATCATCACTGAGACCACAGTTTGTGATGGCCCCATTAATTTTTGTTCATATTGGAGTTGTGATTCTCTACTTCTGTTCTTTATTTACTTCTCTTTTCCTGATCAGCATTTTACGCATTAGGTACATGGCTTTGACAGTAATTAAAATTGATGACTGAGAATGGCACATTTGCTAAGACAGCACAGTTTTGTTTAATACGCTTTACTTTTGTAACCAGCATCCTCTCAGCACTGGTATAAATCTGTGGCCATTCCACAAGGATGCCATTTGTTCCTTTTATGTCCTGACTCATTACGTATTGTGAAGATCATTGGCTGAGTAAGGCTTTTTCCTCTATGAAACTGTCACCAAATGTGCCATAAAGGGGAAAGCACCAGATGTCTGTTTGCAAGCAAAAAATCCTAGTGTGTGAAGAGTCAGGGAGTTCTAGGTTTCCCAAGAATTTCCAACCTTGATATTTGGCTAAGCACTGCCCTTGGGGTCCTCAGAACTGACCTTCACATTCCATCTCAGTCATTGTTCTGGAAAAACTCATCTACTTTAACTGCAGATCTGAGGCCTAGACACTGAAGTCTGTTAGTTCTCCCAGATTCAGACAAAAATTTAAACAAACTTCCTGGATAATTTTGACCAAAATAACATATATATTTATGTTAACATGTTTAACTTATTTTTAAATTGTTTCATCAAATTACGACTGACATACAAGCTGTATATGCTTAATGTATACACTTAATGTATACAAGTCATCAGTTTGAAAATAAGTATACCTCTATGGAATCATCACCTTAATCTATGCTATATGCCTGGCCATCACCTCCAAAAGTGTCCTTCTACTCTCTTTATTATTATTTCTATGAACTTAATTTCCTTTTCCTTGAGTTATCAGAACTTTTTCAGAGCACACTTGTCAGTGAAACATTTCACTGTTAGAAATTATATAAACATACTAAAACTTGATAAAAGTTTCAGTGTTTCACTTGGAGCAGACGATAATGAAACAAAACGTTCTTTGAGTTGCAACAAGGAGTTAGTGATGGTAGTAGGAATTATTCAATCTATTAATAATAATAATAAAGACTTAGAGTATCCAGGCAATAAGGAGATTTCGAGGAATTGCTATAAATGCAATTTTCCTTTCTGATCATCTTAAAATATATGATTTACTTGGAAAAAATTGATAATTTTTTTTTCAGTAAATGGTACTGGGATTAAACCCAGGGCCTTTCCTCTGAGCTTCATCACCAGTCTCAATCTCTCTCTCTCTCTCTCTCTCTCTCTCTCTCTCTCTCTCTCTCTCCCTCCCTCCCTCTCTGTCTCTGTCTGTGTCTCTGTCTCTGTCTCTGTCTAGGACCTGACTAAATCCATAAGTTGCCTAGGGTTGGTTTGGACTTGTGATCAAGATAGGTTTTATCCTGTATCCCCATACACACACACACGTGAGAGAGGAAACCCCAGATACCGAACAACTTACTGACATATAAAACTACACTTATCACTCTAGAATTTGTGAGGATTTGGGAGCTTATATGGCAAATAGGAAGTAGACCAAATATATATATTTCACAGTATCACAAATAGTAGCTTCACTGGCCTTGAGGAAAATCTCAGTATTTGTTGTGGGTCTGGGCCACAATTACCACTCTAAGTATAACCCAGAGGAAACATGATCTGATTTAGGGAGTCTGGACAAACACCGTTCTCCACCAAGCACAAACCGCAGGCACACACTTTTATAGCTGAGATACTTACAAAGCCACTCAGGTGGAATGGCAACTACATTGGTCATTTTCCACTTTTGCCTGTCTTTAGTGCAGCCTGAGCCTAGTGTTAATCAGGTTGCACTTGGTCTTATAATAGATAACTTCTTGCCCCATTTTCCATCATAAAATTCTGTCTCTCTTGTCCAACTTTTGTTTTACCCTTATTCCTTCTCCAGTGCCAGGATTATTCACGGGTTTATTTCTATTACTTCTGAAAATGTTTTTTTACTGAACTGTTTTTATACTGCTTTAAAAAGTTTATATTTCTCTCATTTTGATAATACTCAAGTATGAATTTAAATGATAAAGGAAAGCAGTTTTTTTCATTGTTCCCTACTATGTCTGTGCATGAGACCAGATGTAATGAAGACCAGAAAGTTTGCACCTCCTCAGGTTTTTATGAGTCCCTTGGTGGATAGGTGCAATTTTAATTTTTAAAAAGGGGATACTTCAAGGGAGCAGCTCAAATTTTATAATCTGTAAATGATGCTGTAACAAGGTCCCATCAGATCATTTATTTTACAGAATGACTAATGGTTTTCTTTTTCCTATTCCAGGCACCACAGCTACCCTTAACAGAGCACACCTGAGTCTGCAAACAGTTAATTCAAGCCTGGAAACAAGTAAGAATTTCAGTCATCCTGCAGTCTTAAGTGTTATTTTCCATGCTGTAATGTACTGTCTTTTCCTGTTTCCTTTATTAGTGATAGCTATCACTAAATTAAAATTTTAAAGACAAACAAAATTAATTTTTTCAGAATTTGTTTTTCAATTTCTCTACAAAGCTATTTCTTATCTATTTTGCTTATGGTTGGAGATAAAGTAAGATAAATTAATAGAGGAAAAAAGAAGTGATTTATTATTATGGATCCACAATGGTTGAATTTAGAAAATTGCCCGTTTTAAACTATTTTAAAATCATTACTATTATTGTTTTGAGATAATTGTCTAATTATTACACTGGCAGAAAGCTAAATGTACCCTTTGAAATTGTTACGTGTTTCCAAATCCTCACTTCATGTAGGTGTCTCTTCTCTTTGGAATGACACGATGCCTGCCCTTCTTGTCTTTTAGCAATGTCCACATTATGCGTAAGCCTTAATTCAAACGCTGGATCTTGGAGAAGCTTCCCCAAATCCTTTGGGTCCAAATAGGTTTTTGCCTTTTTTGCTTCCATGGAATTTATCTGTGGTTCTCCCCTTTTAGTATGTATGTTGACACTATGCACTGACGTACTCCGGAGGGTGGGTTGCAAGAATGAATTCATTACATTCAACTTTAAGCCAAAACCCATGTTTTGTGCTCTTTCTAAATCCCTTACATCATCTAAAAATCACTAACCTTATAGTAAGTACTTCTTTGTTTAAATTTTATGGATAGATGTTTTCATCACTTGAAGTATATGTTAGAGTTCTCATTGTACAGTAAAGGAAGACATTGTGACTAATTGAGCTTAAGCTATTGCTATTTTGTTCATAATTCTAGTGTCATAAAACCACAATTTGGAATTTATGACTAAATTGTGGAGTAAATTTCTAATGTGTGATTTAAACATCATTTCCTTGGAAGTGACCCAAACTGAGGGTTGATGGTATTTTTAATGAATGTTATCTACATGTTATTTATGCCAGACCATAAACCCTATACAATACTCCTGGTTTAGAAGAATCTGACATGTTAATCTATTCCTGAGTAACATCAGGGAAAGTTTAAAAAATGGGTAGTTGTTTGATTATATTTGGATCATGCTAGCTAGTATGTTCCAAAGCCTCTTTCAATAAATAAAATGGCCTTTTGCTTTCTGTAAAGAAATGAAAGGAGACATTTAAGGATGTTTTATTAATGGTGTTCAAGTTACATAGGAACCGTTCTCCACATAAGATATCACCTTCTGTTTTCCTTTCAAGTGGTACTGTGTTTCTCCCCAAAATAAGACCTACCTGGAAAACAAGTTCTAGCGTGATTTTAGAATAGATAGCATGCTAGTACTTGTTTTCCAGGTAGGTCTTACTTGGGTGGTGTGGGAGGGAGTATTATGTTTTCTCCAGATCATTTTATTTGTCAGTTCAGAGTCTGAGGAGTTCATCCATCCTGTCTTGTTGAAATACAACATCTAAATAAGGCAGATGTGTCGAATAACTTCCTATCAGTCATTTGGTATGTTGTGATTTTCTGTCTTTGTGACAAGAAGACTAGCTAATTGTCATTCACATAGTAGTAGCTCACATAGACATGACCTCCTTACACAAGGAAAGATCTTATCTTTCCAGCTTTTTCTTATTAGAGGTTACCTGCCCTCTGTCTCAGGAATGATTAGATGAATTTAGCCCTGCTGTAGGATGGGTCTTGTCAGTGTGCACCTGCCACAGGGGGTGTGCCTGAACATGAGTCACCTGTATCATCAGAGGATCTCATCCAGATGTAACAGATCCAGAAGCTCATATCACGTCACTGTGTCACTGTGAATGTTGTCACTGTATCTCAAATCCAGTTATCTGCTGTGCGCCTAACATTGAGATCTCCATCCAGAGAGAGTAAAATACTGTCCTGACATCAAGGGCCTCACATCAAGGGAGTTAATTTTATGTGAAAGTCTAGTGTTCAATAGGAAATAGGATGAGGATACTTTCTAATAATTTATACCTTTCCTACATGGACTTTTTAAAATTTCTCAGATTTAAAACAAAGCCCCATGAAAGGAAAATTTTAAAAATCCCTTTTCAGAGATTTGATGAACATTTGGGCCAAATATATAATATTTTATTAAATGTTCAGTTGATTACACATCTTTTTGAGGGTTTTCTTCTTCTCATTTTAAAAAGATCATTGCTTTTTCTGAATTCTCCATATATCATAATAAAAACAAAAATGTTACAATCAGTGGCATTTCTACCTTGAGGTAAAGTGAATATTCAACTGGAACAAAGTATTCAAATTTCATTGACTGGCCTCTGAATCATAAATGAGTCTAAGATTTTAGGAAAATAAACATTACATATACAAACACAGACCCTCTTTATCCATAGAATTTTCCCAAACACAGACCCTCTTTATCCATAGAATTTTCCCAATTCCCCCAAGAGGATACATGCTTCCACCCTGAAATCTCACAACGCTTTCTCACTCTGGGAAAGATACTGTATAGCACAGTGGGTTCAGAATTCAGCCACGGGAGCAGATAGCTTTAGGTCAGTCTGAGTTCCATGGCAGACCTCTTGCACGATGTTATCTAAGTCTCATGACTTCTCTGTCTTGCTTTATTTAATCCCTAAAATAGGAATACTAATAATAACTACCTTATAAGGTAGTTTGAGAATTACATGTGTTGATGTATTTTAAATAGACTAGAGCCCATTTTAAGTTTTCATGGTGTTTATTATACTTTCTCATGCTTTTTGTTTTATTCTAATGTGTATTAGATTGAAATTATAAAGTTCACATACTTAACTTATGAATTTACACATATTTAACTGTGTTTTGAATCATAAAGTCATCACATTATTTGGCTGAACCTAGTGTTCATAGATTTTTGTGTCTTCTGTCCTCCCTTAATGAACTGTATTTTACCTAAAGTTAGTGATATATTATAAATCTTACATTCTACAGTATCTCTTCAGTACCTGGCATATGGTATTTAATGAACAGCTGTTGGATTGTGCACATGCACAAAAATTTAAAAAAAAAATGAAACTACTTTTACCCCAATATCTTAAGTACTTTGGCCACAACTTAAGTTTCAACCATGCATATCAGTAGTCATTTATTAAAGGGAAAGGATAGAGATATATAGGAAGAGAAATTTTTCCTGTCCATTGTTTAATATAAATATTTAGTCTTTCCTAAAAGCCTTTCAACAAACCTTAACTTCAGGTTATAAACTTAATGTTAAAAACTAATACCGGGACATATTGTAGGACTATTCCATGGCATTGTTTTTGTGTCCTCTTGGCACTTCAGCTTGCAAGGAAATAACTAGTTAGTAGCCCTACTCCTAGCTGCAGCCCATCACTGCCCCCATACCTGCTGAACAGCTCTCTCAGTTTTAAGCACTCTTATTTACCAGATGGCTTCAACATTAAGGTCTTACTACTTGACAATACAGTAAAAAGAGGCACAGCATAAGGCAAGCATGTCTTTGCAGGGATGGTGCCTTAGAGTGAATGTGCAGCATTTTTTTGTCACAAGGATTTTGAGCTTTGGACATGTGTTAGGGGGCAGCACCAATAGAGGGTTCTGATATGGATGATGGCTTTGAATTCTTGACAGTCTACTTGTTTATAAAGGATTCAGCAAATGATTCAGTAAGTAAACACAAATTCTTGTGATCCCTTTTAAGGAGGCAGTGTTTATGTTGGCTTTTTCTTGCACCCAAACGAATGGTAAAACCCTCCTGACTTACATGCAGCACTAATCTCCCGATGATGTCAAGCATTCCAGGAATACCATTTATACCCCTTCCTTGCTTCTTACAAAATAGGAGTCCTGCAGATAGAATTATGCACTCTACGCAAGGAGGAATCAAGGTATAGAGAAGATAGTTTTTTTATATACCAAATAGAGAGCAAAAAAGATGTCAGTGCAGTGCTATGTTTCTGTCCTTAGATAAGCAAACGGAAGTGTAGATAATTTATAGTAATAATTCAAACAAAACAGCAGTGTTCGCTTATCTCAAATATAGACTCCAGTCACTATTTTCCAGATTAAAATATTTTGTACATCTTTGTGCTTTAATGTACACTGCCTTGCTTTCACATGTAATGGTTTAGAAATAAAGATTCTTTATGAGATAAATATTGTCTTAAACTTTTTTTCCCCTTTAAGTTCCAGCGGTCAATGCTCAGCCATAATCTGTAGTAAATAGATATTTACCTCTTATTTATGAAAGATCTGTTCTTTTCTGTGCACATGATATTGAAACTTTAGGATGGAGATCTCTTTTGATGGTAAACATATTTAGCCAGGTTTTTTTTCTTTTGAAACTAAACAATAATAGTTATAAAAGCCTCAATCTTCAAAGTGAGTACATTTTTAAATCTGAAAAGAATGATTAAGAGGCTCACTAAAAATTTTAGTGTGCCTCTGTACATTTTACATACTGATTTCTAGCATGATTGCTCTGCCAAAGTACAACACACATTTTTTTAAGGATGAAATCCAAGACAAACATTCTTTTGCCCTGGGTGACCCCAGTGGGCAATGAACACTTTTTGGTGACTAAAGAAAGCTAGCATCCCAGAGTTGGCTGTGATGTATGAGTGCTTGCCTGAAGCCTGCTGACTTTCTGCTTAGTCCCACAGTTTCAAAGACAACTCTTCAATCCCTGGACTCAAGAGAACTCCAGACTCTTCACACGGGACCCTCTCACTACAAGAAGGCTTGTGAAATTGTCACTCCAGAAAGGCCCTTTATACATGCATCTCCTGCTTGTGATGAACAGTCTTTCCAAATAATATACAGTTGTGTAACAAATGAAATATTTTGAATTTTATGTAAATCAGCCTTGACTTGTACAAGTTAATCTGTATACAAAACAGACTATACATCATATGTAGAAAAGATTTACAGCTTTAACAAAGTATTCAAGCATAGGTATTATTTATTCTCTGTAGAAAATTATCTTCAGTTTAGTCATTATCATTAATGGAAATACAGGACTCTGATGGTTGATTTCATAATTGACTCTTCTGAAATAAACTGTATTGTGAACTAAGGATTTAACTGTATCAGTTATGGGCATATAAACATTTCATTAGTCTTCATTCATTATTGTTAACGTTATGCCAGCACATGACGGCTGGTTTGGTGGTGGATATCATGGGCATTTTCCTGAAACTGCTGGCTGATATGAATCCATCATTATGGTGTATTTATTTCAAGAAAAGTCAGTGTGACACACAGTGCCTGTTTCAGGGCAAACTTGACTTGGCAGGTGTGTAGTTCTTTCATAAATTGCTACTATTGGATATGTGCTAAAGAATAAAGATTAAAAAAAAGAAATTGTGCACTATCAGGTCTTATAAGTCTATGACCTCATAGCATCATAGTAGGTATATATTTTAAGGTCATTCATGAGTCCTTGGTGTATACTCAAATGTCATTCATGTCTTTACAGTGGCAGGTTATCTTTTGGCTTTTTGTGTGTTATGTTTTTCTTTTTTCTGTGAGGTTGCTTGATAAGCGGAAGTTTAAAACCTGAAATTTTAATTATTGTGGAAACAATATTTGCAGCAAGCCCTTCTGTGCTCTGTATTATAGCACATGTGGCTTCATGTCCCTGCCAGTGTGAAGCTCTGCCAGGCAGAACACACGAGTCTTCAGCTAGGTGGAGAAACCACTACCACTGTTTTTACTGTGACAGAAGTTCTTCTCTGAGTGAATCCTAAAACCTTCTGAAAGTGTTCTTTTGCATTAAACATGAGTGGTTTATCTACACATATTTTCTTTCTTTCTAGATTGCAAGTAGTTTGAGGGTAGAGACTGAGTTTTCCTTATATTTATATGCTCAGCACCCCCAATGACTTAGGGTCTTGCACAAAATGTAAATGTGAGAAGATTTGTTAGATGAATACCATGCTGAGTTCTATGAATTACTCAGGAGCTAATGTAGAAATGGGGAGAAAAGAACTACCATATCTTGCATGGTGCTCAAGTTTGATGTTTTCCTCCCAACACTAAAACTAACACAGATAAGTAACATAATTCTTTCCTCAAATCCAACAGCAGTGGATGCATTTCCTCTTTGCTTTTATTTCTCTTGAAAGAAAAATAAAGAAAAAGTTCTTACAAAACACGCACAGATGCCATTTTTGAATTGGGTCTTTAAATTTAAAGGTCTGAATTCTTTTAGTTCTTTATATAATCTAGATATTAGTCCTTTGTCTGAGGAACAGTTGACAAAGTTCTTTATTCCAACTGTGTGGGCCATCTCTTTACTCTGTTGATGATTTCTTTTGCTGTGCAAAAGCGTTTTAATAAGATGAGATCCCAGTTGTTGTTTTATGATATTTCCTGTGTGATCAGGGTTTTGTTCATAAAGTCTGCCTACAACAATGTCTTCAAGAGTTCAGAGTTCTACCTGTTCTCTCTTTCAGCAGATTTAGGGTTTAGCTTTCAATAATTACACCTTTGATCAATTCTGATTTTAGTTTTGTGTACAGTGAGAGACATGGGTCTAGTTTTGATCTTCAGCATGTGGAAAGCTGGTTTTTCTAGCAACATCTGTTGAAGAGGTTATCTTTCTTGCAATAAAGGCATTTGTCCCCTTTGTTGAAGATACAATGGCTGACTATGTTTGGAGTTGTATTCGCATCTTCCAGTCTGTTCAATTGATCCTGTCTGTTTATTTTCCACTACTATGCTGTTTTTACAACAGAAGCTTAGTAGTATAATTTCAAGTCAGGGATGCCTACTGCCTTGTCTTTGTTACACAAAATTGTTTTTGCTATTCTAGTTCTCTTTAGTTCCAAATGAATTTTAGGATTATTTTCTCTAATTCTGTGAGATACTATGTTTGGTTTTATAATTGGCATTGCATTAAATCTGTATAACAATTTTGGGAATAGGGCTATTTTCACTGTGTTGGTTCTTCCTACCCAAGAGCAAGGAATATCTTTCCATTTTCTGACATCCTCTTTGATCTGCATTTTCAGAGTACTGTAATTTTCCATGTGAAGATCTTTTACTTATCTTATTAGATTGATTTCTGTTTCTTTTCTTTTTTTTCTTGATGCTATCATGAAAGATGTAGTTTGCCTAATTTCTTTCTCAGTGAGTTTGTTGTTTGTATACAGGAATTCTATTGATTTTTGAGTAGACACTTTGTATCCAGCCTCACAACTGAATTTGGTCATTAAATCTAGAAGTACATTGGTGGAGTTTTGGGGATCTTCCATGTAGAGTATCATGTCATCTGCAAACAGTGATAACTTAGCTTCATCCTTTCCTATTCTTATTCCTTTTATTTCTTTCTCTTATCTAATCACTCTGGCTAATGTTTCCAGAACTATATTGAATAGGAGTGGTAACAGTGTACATCCTTTTCTTGTTCCTGATTTTAGAGTGAAAGCTTTAAGTTTTTGTTCATTTAGTATGATGTTGTCTTAGATGGTTTTTATCAGATTGAGATAAAGACCAATTTTCTCTGTAGCATTTTTTTTATCATGAATGGGTACTGGACTTTGTGAAATGTCTTTTCTGTGTTTGTTGAAATGATCATGTGGTTTTTGTCTTTGTCTCTGTTGATATGGTGTATTACATTATGTTGAACCATCACTGCATCCCAGGATGAATTCTACATGGTCATGGTGTATAATCTTGATGATTTGTCACATTCTGTTTGCCAGTATCTTATTGATGATTTTTGCATCTATGTTTATTAGGGATATTGGCCTATAGTTCTCTTTTTTGACATGTTCTTCTTTTTCTAGAAGTTTGAGGTTCAACATTATGTTATTTGACCTTGCTCTGTTTTCCTCATATCAGAGTTCATCACTAAAATTTCCCTCATAGGGCTGTTTCCTGTCCTTTCTCCTTTCCTTGCTAAAAATTGTCTTTAGTTATAAAACAGATGAGGCTATACAGATAACTAAAAGCTATGTCATTGAAACAAACTTTTCTACTTTTCCAAAAGGGCAACTTTACCTTAACTGAACTAAATTCAGCCCAAATTTCATTTCACTGAGCTTTTAGAACATTCAGTGCCTAGATAAGGCATTTGTTGATAATCATGTGCTGTTATACAAGCTGAATGTTCTATGAAAGTCCAAAATATTCCAAAATCTGAAGCTTTTTGAGTGCTGACATGATACCATAAATGGAAAATTTCATACCCACTTCATTTAATGGGTCATAATCAAAGTACAGATATACTAAAACTATTGAATAAAATTATGCAGCCTACATGTAATAGGTATGCATGAAATATGAGTAAATTTTGTGTTTAGTCTTACCCCTAAGAAATCTTAGTAAATATATGAAGATATTCCAAAATTTTAAAAAATTAGAATCTGAAATACTTCTGTTTCAAAGAATTTCAAATAGCAGATAGCCAAACTATTGTAGTTGGATTCTTTTTGTGTACATTTATAAGCTCCTAGAATCTCTAAGTTAAATCTGATTTTACCTCAGAAGTTAAGATATAAGGAGCTTTGCTGGATCAACTTTAACAATAGCATAAATGATATATTAACTTATAGTTAAGTTCCCAGGTTAGCCTCTGACAGCCACTTTGACTCATGGTATGGCCCCTGGAAGACTTAGATCAGGAGCACTGATCAGAACTCTGATACATAAGAAGTAAGAATGTCCCCTACACCATCTCATGCCACCAGATTGCTGGCCACTCTTTGCTAAATATAGCCCTATATAGTCTGCTTTCCCTGAGTAAAAGATCAGTTAGAGGAAAATTTTGAATTGGGTAATATTTGTCTTTGGAAAATCCTCTAAAATTTAGCTTTATTTGCTAAATAATCTTGTTTGAACCTTAGAGAACAACTTTCTAAGGTACAGTAAGCCACCGTATAACTGGGGATATAGCTCAGTGGTACAAGCTTTTGCCTAGCAATCACAAGATCCTGAATTTGATTCCCGCTACAAAAAAAAATTCTCAAAGCCACAGTGTGAGACGCTCTTAGACTAGGAAAACCAGTGTGTTGTGCACCAATTCCTTTCTGTCCTGCAAACTTATACTTGCTGAGATATTTATAAGCCAGTGCCTTATTATTGATTATTGGTAAAATGATGAAGACATCCCTATCTGCACTTGGAGAAATCAAAAGAATGAAAGGATGAAGCATAGCAAAAAGATATCTAGGGAGGTGTGGTTATTTAAAAAAAAACACAAGAAGTAAAGCATGTTCAGTTGAACAGAATAATCTAGGAGTGAATATGTAATGGCAGGGGGCTTTGTTGGTGATTCTAAAACCACAGGAAGAGCCTAACATTCTACTGGGTTGTCGGTATAGACAGGCAACTCTAAAAACCTCAAGATACTAAAAGTGATTCATGGGGGTGCACTGTGAGAATCATCTGAGGTTATTTTCAGCAACTGGTGATGCGGGAGCTCTACCTCAGACACTGACAGAACTCAGGCAGAGCAGAGTTGTTTTGTATAGCTGCGGTAATAAATTGCCACAGACTGCTGGCATAAGAACAGAAACCTATTTTCACACAGTTCTGGAAGGCCAGAAATCCAAAATCAAGTTGTCATCACAGTTCTTTCAGCAGCTTCTAAGGGAAATCTTTTCCATGCCACCCTCCTCCAAGTTCTAGTGGCTGCCACCAGTTTGGTGTTTCTTGCTTTATGGACACGTTACTCTAGTCTCTGCCTCTGTGTTCATTTTGCCTTTTACCTGTGTTTCTTCATCTATTCTTCTTTTCTGAATATTATTATGAAACCTGTCTCTAACTTTAGCTTTAGAGCTCATCCAAATTCAGGATGGTCTCTTCTTAAGATTCTCACCTTAATTATATCCACTTTTGGAGGTTATTAGGGCATCTAGTTATCCTAAAAATTGTTGCATCAAACAAAATAAGCAATTTGAATATTCTGATGCATCAGAATTTTCAGAATTAGTAAATAAATTTTAATAGATACATCCAAGTGAATATAGGCAGAAGACTTCGAAAGATTAGAAAAAAGTTTTCTAATCCATCCAAATAAGAATATCAATGAATAACAAAATACTTAGATACACTCTCCATGGAGTGAATCAAATGACAACAGCTTGAACTTAGACCCTTCTTATCCAAAGACTTTATCCGTGTCCTGTTACAGGAGTCCACAGCATCATTCCTGATGGTTCTGCCCATGAGTGTTGAACTGAATCAAATCAATCCTCTAGACTGCACTCGCAGTTTATAGGAAATGACAGGGATAGAGTAACATTTTATTTATTTTCTCTTTTAAAATTTATTTTAAAAATAAAAGAAGAAAACATATTAACAAACAGACATCAATTTACAAAATAGCATAAGAAGAATACAAACAGTACAGAGGTTACACACAAAGTGGTAGGAAATTAACAATGGTTATTGTATTATGTATTGATATCTTCAAGATGGTTTCTCAGGAAAACAAATAGAGACATGCAATAGTGATCAAACCAGTAATCATTAACTGTTCCTTTCAGTAAAGCCATAGAAGACAGTAGTACAACTGTTAGCTATCCCGTATTTACATATATGCATATTTTCCCCTTGTTTCCCTTCCCCTTTTCCACACCCCAGTTGCCCCTTACTTTTGAGCATTTTCCTTTCATTTCACAATATCTATCATACCTCCTAGTTTTTATTTACTCTTTCAGGTTCTTACACTAGTGAGACAATACTTTGCTTACACATGCAGGTATAATTTATTTAACTTATGAGTATGGTCTCTAGTTGTGACCATTTACCTATAAAAGCCTCGACTTTGTCTTTCTTTATACCTCAGTAATATTCCATTCAACAAAAGAACCACAATTTCTTTATCCATTCCTCAGTGGATGGACATTGGGTTTCTTCCACAATTTAGCTATTACAAATTGTGCTACTATGAACATGAGTGCACATATATTGCTGTGATCTGATGTTTTCAGATCTTCTGGGAAAATACCCAGAAGGGGAATAGCTGGGTTGAACGGGACCTTTAAACCTAGTTTGCTGAAGAATCTCAAAACTGATTTCCACAGTGGTTTCACCAGTCTGCATTCCCACCAACAGTGGAGAACAGTTCCTATTTCTCCACAGCCTCGCCAGCATTTGTTATTGATTGATTTCTTAATGACAGCCATTCTTACTGTGGTGAGGTAAAATCTGTGTTGTTTTAATTTGCATTTCTTGAATGATTAATAATGTTGAACATTTTCTCATGTATTTATTTGCCATTTGTATTTATTTATCTGAGAAGTGTGTATTCTTCTCAGGTCCCCATTTTTGGATTGGGTCTTTGAATTTGAAAGGGCTCATGTTTTTTAATTCTTTCTATGTTCTAGATAGAAGACCCTTGTCTGAGAGACAGTCAGCTAAATTTTTTTCCCAGTTTGTGGGTTTTCTTTTTACTCTCCTGATGATTTCTTCAGATGTACAGAAACTTTTCAGTAGGATGAGATCCTAGTTGTTGATTCTTTGAAGTGTTTCATGGGCAGTTTGGTTTTTGTTCATGAACTCTCTACCTACCCCTATATCCTCAAGTTTTTTACCCACTTTCTATTCCAATAGATTTAGTGTTTCTGTTTTAATATTGAGATCTGTGATTCATTTTGACTTGAGTTTGGGGTATGGTGATAGACTTGGGTCTATTTTCAGTCTTTGGCAGGTAGCAAACCAGTTTTTCCAGCACCATTTATTAAAGAGGCTATCTTTCTTCCAATGAATTTGTTTGGCTCCTTTATCAAAGATTAGGTAGCTGAGTGTGTTTGTGGTTGTGTCTGTGTCTTCTCGTCTGTTCCACTGATCTTCTGGTCTGTTTTATAGCCAGTACCATGTTGATTTTATGACAGTAGCTTTGTAGTATAGTTTCAGGTCAGGGATTGTGATTCCACCTGACTTGTCCTTGTTGGCCAGGGTTGCTTTTGCTATTGTTGGTATCTGCTGGTTCCAGGTGAATTTAAGGAATGTTTTCTCTAGATCTATCAGGTATGCTAATGGTACTTTAATGGGTATCGTATTGAATCTGTATAACAGTTTTCGTAGTATGGCCATTTTCACAATGTTGGTTCTTCCTATCCATGAGCAAGGAATATTTTTTCATTTATTGAAATCCTCTTCGATCTCTTTTTTCAGAGTACTATAGTTTTTATTGAAGAGATCTTTTACTTCTTTTGTTACATTGATTCCTAAATATTTCAATTTCTTGGATGCTATTGTGAAAGGTATAGTTTCCTTAATTTCTCACTCACTCTGTTTGTTGTTTGTGTATAGGAATGCTATTGATTTCTGGGTGTTGACTTTGTATCCAGCTACACTGCTGAATTTCTTGATAAATTCAAGGAGTCTTCTTATGGAGATTTGGTGTCCTCTATATAAACTATCATGTCACCTAGTGATAATTTTACTTCTTCCTTTCCTATCCTTGTTCCTTTTATTTCTCTCATCTAATTGCTCTGGCTAATGCTTTCAGAACTATGTTAAACAGGAGGGTTGACAGTGGACATCCTTGTCTTGTTCCTAATTTTAAAGCAAAAGCTTTCAGTTTTTGTCCATTTAGTATGATGTTGGATGTTGGTTTGTCATAGATGGCTTTGATTAGGTTGAAGTAAAGGTTATGTATTCCTATTTTTGTAGGGTTTTTATCAGGAGTGCATTTTGCACTTTGTCAAAAGCTTTTTCTGCATCTATTGAGATGAGCATATGGTTTTTGTCTTCGGCTCTGTGGATATGTTGTATAACATTAATTGATTTGTGTATATTGAACCATTGCTGCATTCCTGGAATGAATCTGGCTTGGTTGTGGTATATGATTTTCTTGATGATTTGCTGCATTCTATTTGCTAGTATGTCACTGAGTATCTTTGCATCTATATTCATTAGGGAGATTGGTCTGTAGTTCTCTTTCTTGGTTGGGTCTTTCTCAGGTTATGGTCTCAGTATAATACTTGCCTCCAAAAATGAGTTAGGGAGAATTGTTTCCTTCTCAATTTCATTGAAGGGTTTGAGGAGTGTTGGTATTAAATCTTTGAATTTCTTGTAAAATTCTGCTGTCGATCCATCAGGGACTGGGCTTTTCTTTGTCAGTATGTTTTTAATCACCTTTTCAGTCTCATTAATTGATAGTGGTTTGTTCAGGATTTTTATATTTTCTCCACTCATCCTTGGTAATATGTACATATCTAGGAATCTGTACATTTCTTCTGAGTTTTCTGTCCTATGGTAGTAAAGATTTGCAAAGTAGGAATTAATGATCTTCTGAATTTCTGTGGAATCTGTAGTAATTTCATCCTTTTAATTCCTTATTGCATGAATTTGAGTTTTTTCCTTCCTTTTTTTGGTAAGGTTGGCTAGTTGCTTATCAATTTCATTTATTCTTTCAAAGAACCAACACTTTGATTCATTTATTTTTTGACAGGGTTTTCTTTGTTTCAATTGCATTAATTTCTGCCCTGATCTTTATAATCTCCTCCCTTCTTTGGGCTATGAGCTTGACTTATTCTTCTTTTTCTAAAAGTTTGAGGTGCAGCATTAGGCTATTTATTTGTTCTCTTTCTGTTTTCCTTATGTGTGAGTTCACCATTATAAATTTCCCTCTGAGTACTGCTTTCATGGCATCCCACAGTTGCCAGTAAGTTGTATCTATATTTTCATTTATTTGTAGGTATTTTTAATTTCTTATTTAATTTCTTCTGTGACCCATTGATTGTTCAGGAGGTTCTTGTTTAATTTCCAAGTGTTTATGGAGTTTTTGGATTTCCTTTTGTTATTAGGACCTGTAATACTTTGCTCCAAGCTCTTCTTGATTGGATGGTTTGTGTTGAGAAGTCTGGCATGATTCTGATGGGCTTTTCTTTATAGGTGATCTGTTTCTTTTCTCTGGCAGCTTTTAGTAGTCTGCTCGATCTTGATTATTATATGTCTGGGTGTAGTTTTATTATGGTTATGACTAGTAGGAGTTCTGTATGCCTCATTTACCTTTAAGATGTATCTATATGACTCAGGTTCTGTTTCCATGCTTCAGAAATTTTCTGCTATTATTTTTGCAAATATTCTTTTTATGTCATTTGTGTTGTCTCCTGCTGTTTCTTTGACTCCTATTAGTCTGACATTATTTCTCTTTGCCTCGTTTTGTAGCTGTTAATTTTTCCTGGATCCTTGTTGCTTTTAAGAGATCCTTCTTTTCATAATCAGTAGCTCCCATGCTGTCTTCAAAATCTGAAATTCTATCTTCAGCTTTATTCAAGCAGTTTTTCAAGCTTTCAATGGAAGTTTTGATTTCCTGGAAATTCTTTGAGTCTGTTTCATGTGTTCTAATTCATTCCTATATTGCTCATGTAACATTTCCATCTGTTTCCTATGTTCACTTATATTTTATCTATTTCTCCTCTAGATGTGCAGAGCATTTCTTTCATTATTATTATAATTTAATTTTTTGCCTGAGAGATTATTTCTGATATGATCTCTTCTCTGGCCTGATGAAGTTGTTTCTTTACTTTTATTTGAGTTGTTTCAGCAATTTCAGCTGTGTGTTTACCAAGTTCTCCTATGTCGATGTCTTCTGGACTTGCTTTGAATGCGGTGGAGTTCTGAGAATGTGTTTTAGCCCTTTGCCTTGTCATGTTTGATGCCGGAGGGCTGAACACTCAATTTCCCTCTTCTCTGGCAGTTCAGCAAAGTTCACTAGTGGCCCTAGTTTTCCTAGTGGTCAGGCCTGTCCCTCAGTGTCTGCTGAGATGTGCTGCTTAGTCTGGGGTCTTCCAGTAGATGGTGAAGTGTGTCTGGTTCTCCCAGGTCTCAGACGTGATCTGTGATGTCAGTTGATGGCAGATGGTCTGACTCAGCAACCTTGCACAGTTCAGGTCACATGTATGACCCAGAATCTGGTTACACTGGTGGTGTAATCTCAGACTAGTGGTCCTGTGACCCCAGGCAGTTCAGGATACTGGCAAAATACAGACACAAACTGCAGGGTCAACAGTTGGTGGACCACCTGACTCTGTGTCTCCAGTCAGTTTAGGCCATGCAGAGGAGCCAGACATGGGCTACACCAACAGCAATCACAGACTGCCTGTGTGTGTGACCTCCAGGAGGGCAGAGTACAAGGAAAGCCCAGACCTGAACCACAGTGTCAGCAGCTCATGGAGCGCCCACACCTATACCTCACTCAGCATTCAGCATGCACACAGAGGGCCCTCATGTGAACCCTGGTGAGAGCAGTTCACAGGACTTCTGAGTGAGGATCTCCTCTCTGCACCAGGTGCACGCAGGGTGGAGACTCAGACTGTAATGGCAGCAGAAGTGGCTCGCCTGCTTTGCCCCCAGGAAGTAGATGGGAAATAGTTGGTTTTCTCTGCAGGATTCAGCTTGACACCTTACTGTCAGTGGTTCATGGCCTGCCTAATTCTGATTCTCCAGTCAGTTCAGACTGCGCTTTGGAGCCAGGCACAGTTTGCATCAACAGCAATCACGGACTGCCTGTGTGTGTGACCGCCAGGATGTCAGAGCACAAGTAAAACCCAGAACCGAACCGTGGCACCAGGAGCTTGTGGAGTGCCCACACCCATACCTCATTCAGCGCTGGGCATGTGCAGGGAATGCCCACACATGAACCCTGGTGATAGCAGTTCACAGACCTTCTGAGTGAGGATCTCCTGTCTGCCAAGGGCCATTTTAAATGATCCTTTAAGAATGCAATAAAGTCAAGAAAATTGTCTGGTTTCTTTAACATCAAAAAATGATATAATAAAAAGAAAAAAGAAGCCAAATGCTGTCGCACACGCTTGTAATCTCAACTACTCAGGAGGCTGAGAGAAGAGAATATTTGTGTTTAGAAGTTGGTAAGTAGCCTGGACAACATAGCAAGGCCTTGTCTCAAAAAATAAATAATAAAAATATAAAAGAAAGTACATCCTGAATTCAACAGGCTTAAGAGATATGATGTGGTCCTTGTTTGCATCATGATTCAAACAAATGAGCTCTCAAATGATATTTTGGATATTTTTAAAAATTTGAGCACAGACTAAATATTAGATGATAGCAACCATTATGAATTTGTTAGGTGTGATGCTATTATTTTTAAGAATAAGAGATACAAATCTAGAGTGGTTAATGAATGCATATTATTTTTTTAAAGAGATGAAGTATGGAAAACAGAATTGGTAAAATACTCTCTTTGAAGCTGGATGATTAAACATATGGGAGTTCATTAAACCATGTTCTCTACTTCCTGTTTATTTACAAATTCCATAGTGAAAATTGCATAATTTTTCATGAACACATAGTCTCAACTCCCATTCCTAAGTAAACACAATTCACATTCACAGTAGAACTCACACAATTAGTCTTACTAATGACCAGAGCCATATCTCAGAGAAGTGCAAAGGCCCTTATGGAACATAGTTCAGAGGATTACTGTGGGAAAAAACAATATGTGTGCATTCTAGCTGACCAGACACTGAATGGGCTGTGCTGGTCTGTGGTCCTCAAAAATTATTATTGAAAGACATATTGAGAGTTTCTAAATTCTAAGGAAAAACAAATGGCTTCGCTGGGATGTACAGCTATAGCTATAGGTAGATGTAGTGGTTGGTTTTGTCAATTTGAGAAGTTTGGAAGCTTAACTAAACTTGGCTGAGCAATTGGCTCAGCAATTCTATACCTTAGGGTATAGAGGAGCCACCCTAGGGTGGGTCATCACCTAGATGATACGAAAGGGAAGTGAGGAGGGACAGAGGAACTTCCACTCATTTTGGAGGAGCTCCGGTCTTCACCTTCAGCTTGGATTTGTCCCCTGGCTTCTAGTGCGGACTCTTCCGCTTCTAGTGCAGACTCTTCCGCTTCTACTGCAGACTCTTCCGCTTCTAGTGCAGACTCTTCCGCTTCTACTGCAGACTCTTCCGCTTCTAGTGCAGACTCTTCCGCTTCTACTGCAGACTCTTCCGCTTCTAGTGCAGACTCTTCCGCTTCTACTGCAGACTCTTCCGCTTCTAGTGCAGACTCTTCCGCTTCTAGTGCAGACTCTTC
>PVLD010013881.1:0-12767 GCA_004027595.1 Dinomys branickii | reverse complement strand
TGCATAGAACTCTGCAGTGAACTCCAGACCCTGGACTGATTCCTTTGGTCTTCAGTGTGCAGACACCCTCTGCACACTTCCTCATACGACTCTTTGGCTGACTGTTGTAAGCCACTCTTGTAATTCCTTAGGCATTTGTACATCTTGTTTTATATCTGTTTCTCTAGTAAATCCCTGACTGAAACAGTAGGTCACCATGGAGGTCATCTCATGCTGAAGGTCTTGTTGCTAGCAAGGTGGTATTTGCTTGCATACAAGCTCTGTTGGCGTAAGCAATTTATAAAATCATTTTCAACTAGCCAGAGTTGGTATGGCCTGGAAAGCCCACCATTCTGTGGCCACGAAGCATTTATATTCTTCCTACTTAGATTAGCTTTCCATCAGTCCTGAAAGAAACAGACAAAAAGGCAAAGATAACCAATGGATATTATTTAATCACAAACCAAAAACTTAGCTGTAATTTTCCAACTATAGGCTTTTATTTGTTTGTACTTTCTATCTACCTGCTTCAAGGCTGTAACTTCAGAGTTTGCATTTGCAGGCCCTCAGAGAATTTAAATAAAACCACCTTGCCCTTGCCCATGCTACACTGCCTGCCCCATGCCCACTCCCAACTTTTCCACCCTCCAGGTCAGGGATTTGAGTCTGAGAGTACTACAGATAGCATAGTAGTTCAAGCTCACATAAATAAGATAAAATCAAAATTATAACCAAAAAGAAGACAATTTAATTTTAAAGATTTAATTTCCATACTGTTGCTGAGTGATTTCTGGGATCTCAAGGTTTAAATCTTCTCAGAACAAAGAGTACCACTTGCACCACATGTGACTGCATGTTTGAATTGACTGTCCTACTCTGAAAAGAAAAGGAAATACACTTTTAATAAAATATAAGCCTACTTACAATTCACCTTCCAGCAAATGATACTTAGATTTCCTATAGGGCTGTCTTTTATTCTTCCTATATGTAAGGTTCCTAGAGCAGAGCAAGTTGAAGAATGTCAAGATTTTATTAAACATTTTAGACCAGAGGCTGAATAAGCAAGGGTGCAGCAGAAATGAAGTAAGTCTCTGCACATATCACTGTCAAAGGGTCGGAAGGTGATCTCGTGTGTGATTACAAGTGAACCGAGTAAATTTAAATTTAACTCCAGCATGTTCCGCTTATTCTCTATTCTTAGGCCTGACGTCTACATGTTAATAGTGGGTTTCATTCAATCACTGGCTGAGTGAGCCTTTGGCATGCAAGCTTATAAGGGTGAATCTACATCACCCACAAAAGCTTTACTTTTATTTTCCCAGGGTCAATAACCAAAAGAGAGGACTAATATATTAGAGTTAAGTTCCATGAGGATGGAAATTTCTACTTTGTTTTTTGCTGTGTCCTTGGTACCCAGAATTATGCCTGACTCATAATAGGTACAAATATGTACCTTAAGGAAATGAGTGGTTCTGCAGAAGATATTCTCTACACTTGGTTTAGTAATGATTCTATGTCCTCTGATCCTAGGTGTATGAGTGTGTGTGTGTGTATATATAAAATATATTTTATATTTTTATATTTATATATTTTATATTTCTGTCCTCATGGAACTGAACTCTAACGTGTATTAGTTCTCTCTTTTGGTTATTTACCCTGGGAAAATGAAAAATATACGTATAAAATATACACTTTACATATAAATATAAATTTTATATAAATATAAGTTATATATATATATATTTCTATGATGTTAGTCCTGCAAGTTCACTTGAAGTATGTGCTAATGCTCTGTATTAAGACAGACCAAGAAAAAATATCCCTGAGGTTCCATGGTTAACACCAGCACTAGCCTCTAGTATCTTGTCTACACTTGATTTTTAAGTTAGAAGTCTTATTGTGTTAGACTGAAAATTGTTTCTTATATCATTTCTCATATTGCAATTCTTAGCATTTAAAATTTTTGTTCATAGAAGCATATTAGGTTGATTACTCTTCCATCATCATGTTTCTGTTAGAGAGGTGGCAAATGAATTGCTTAACGTGAAATGTTTCATGTTAAGCAATTCCATCCACTTTTGTATGTTATAAACATAGCCTTAGCTTTGACTATAATTGTAGTATGTGAGTGATGCTTCTGAAAAAGTAGTATAATTATAACATTATGGTTGAGAAGCAGATGAGTAGAAAACACTGCAGCACTGTATAAAATTTAAGGTAGGATTATGGTCCCTCTTTAATATGAGTAAGAATGATTAGCAATTGCAACCAAGAGCTTTGTTACATGATATAAATTATATCCATTCAAAGATCAATGTAAAAATGTAGGAAAAATCATATACCTTTATTGTTTATATACACTTAGGAATTTTATACAAAGATCTAATACAGAGTCGAGAAGCTCACCAACAGGAAGATAGCATGAATGAAACAAAAAGCCAAGCTCTAAAAATAATCAATGCATCAATGCTCTTGCTTGATTTTCTCCTCTCCCCTCCTAGCAAAAGGATCATGCATTTTTTTGGTTAATTTTTTGGTTTTGGCGCTGGGAATTGAGCTCAGGACCTCATGCTTGCCAGGCAGGTGCTTGTGCCACTGAGCTTTATGCCCGGCCTACCTGCATTTTTATATCAAGTGCTATTTTGAAATTTCATGTCTCTGACTATGGATTACTTTCCTCTTTAATGGTCTAATACAGTGGTTTGAGATTTTGTACTACCATAAATGAAAGACTGCTGTATTCATCTAGCTTGACTGGCATATTGGTGGCACAATATGTATTTGTCAAGTCATTGAAATATAAATTTAAAGTAGTCCTTTACACTGTTAAAATTTATCTCTATTTTTAAAAAATTGAAGACTAGAAATTTCTGGGACCAAGACATATAAAATAAAATTAGCATAGTCAGAGAAACTAGCTAAAGTAGCTGATCCATCACTTAAAAGTTACATATCATTTGATGTCTGCTTTCTTTAATGTCAAAATTGAAATATTTTTATTTACACTCCACTCTCCCAAAGATCAGATTGACAAAGATGTGCACATTCCTTATAAGTGACCTTGTAATCTCATAGAGTTTTTTGAAATTTATTCTCAAAAGACAAGACATTGTTGCTTCAAATGGTTAAGCAGGGTGGCAGAGAATCTCTGGCATGTAAGCAGACTTGCAGTCTATTTCTAGGAGGGAGGAGGATGCCTTGGTTACTTTTTTTTCGTTGCTGAGACAAAATACCCAACACCCAAAATGAAGGAAGGAAAGGTTTATTTAGCTTACAGTTTGTGGAGGTTTCAGTCCATACTTGGCTGGTTCAGAGGCAGAGTGGCACATGGCAGAGGGCAAACATTCCTGGCAGCAGAGCACAGCAAAAACAACCAGCAAAAGGGAGGAATGGCTGCAAGCAGCCTCTTTCCTTCCCTTACATTGTAAACAGGCTACCCCCACCCAGGGAGTGTTTAGCTCTCCCACAGTCTCCGTGCCCTCCTCTTCCACAGGCTCAGGATGTATACAAATTAGGCACCCTGGCTCCCTGCTGAGTCACTCAGCCAAACCTCCAGACTCCCCAAGTTGACACAGTCTATCAGCCATAACAGAGGACGTGACCAGAAGTACAGGAATATGTGTTTATGTATGTGTTTTGGAAAGTGAAAAGGATAATAATTTATACTTGTAGTTTCATCTCTATTTCTGGCTTCTGCTAAAACCTGATACTTTCCTTTACCCCAAGCCTCAAAACAGACTCATCACCCTCCTTTGCTAATATCTGGAAGCTGGAATATCAGTTTTGTTCTCTGACCCTATTCCTTTATTCTATTCTAAGCGTATAATAGCAATAATGAGGAGGAGAAGGAAAAGGAGGAATATGAAGTAGTAGAAGTTATTAATAGTAGTGACAGTTGTAGTAGTAGAAAAAGAATGAAGAGGAGGAGGAGAAATAAGACTAGTTTCCTGTACTTGAATGACAGCTTATATGACAACTACCTGAATATCTGGATTGTTTCTGATTTTATTTTGTAGTATCCTTAACAGACTGTGACAACCTGCAATACCTTTAACCTTTAAGCTCTTGTTTCTTGAATTGAGCAAGTTTATTTCTTCAACAAGTAATAATAATTGATTCCATCTGAGTTGTTGAAAACAGCACAATGACTTTCCTAACATTTCCCTCACATGAGAAGAGAATTTGAGAAGAGCCTGAGTCAGACATCAGACAGTTTGAGCTTTAGTTTGTTTTAAAGCTGTTTTGTACAAGTCACTTAACCTCTGAGACCTTGGCTGCTCATCTGTAAACAAGGATAGATGCTGCATGAAAATTTTCACTGAACATAAAGTTAGTTTCTTCCTCTTTCTGTCCACCTGTGAAAATATGGGCAGTACCTCATTAACATTTCATTGACACAAGGGGAAATCATACAAACACACCAAACACAGCATCTGAATTCCTTCAAAATATTTTGAAAAGAGGTACTAATTTAAAATAGAATACATAGTATTTAAAAATAGAATTTTTAAATTCTATTTTTTATTCTAATTTAAAAATAGAATACACAGTGTTTGTAGAGTACTAATAATTATATTTATAGCAGCACAGTTTTTAATAGCTAAATCTTGGAAACAACCCAAATGCCTATTAACTAATGAATGGATAAAGAAGATGTAGTTTGTTTTATACAAAGAACTATGACTCAGCCATAAAGGAGGATAAACTTGAGACTTTTCTAGGTAAATTGATGCACTTTGACACCATATTCTTAAATGCAATAAATCAGACAAGTGTGTAAATATTGTATTGTCTCTCTGTGTGAGAAACTGAAAGTATAAATGAGAACCAAAATGTATAATAGATATTGTAAAATAGAAAAAAAATGCTCAAAAAGAAAGGGGATCTAGTATTCGGTTAAATAACCCCTAGTTATTGGGGACTGATCAGGTCCACAATCTCCCAAGCAAGTGGACTGTGATGGCTTAAATAAATGAGACAATTATAGTGGTTTCAGGGGTCCAGGAGGGTCTTATTCTCTTACAGCTTCAATAATTTCTGAGTTTAGACAAAGACTTCTCTGGGAAGCCAATATTTATTTGGTTTACAAACAAAGGAGGGTGCACTCAAGAAGGTGCAGAAATCTAAGCAGGACTTGGGAAACCCTTTAAGGACTTCTCCAAGTAATACATTATGGTAATTTAGGAGAACTATGTTATCTCCAAGAAGATATATATATAATATATGCATAATGGGTCATAATATAAAGAAATTTCTTTCCCAAAATCACTTTTAGAAATTGTGAAAGCCAGAAGTGCAGTGATTAAGAATGCAAACTTTGAAATATAACTACCCAGTTGGCATCAAGATGATGCCACTTAGCAAGCAACTGACCTTGGGTTGGTTATTTTACTTCTCTGTTCCTTAGTTTCCTCACCTATACAAGGGTGCCAATAACAGTACCTATCTCATTATGAAGTTGTGAGAATTAAATAAATATATATAATGTTGAGGGCAGTGACTAGTGTATTTGTTGATGTCATATTGTCATTCTCCCTTTCAATCTGTTCCTACCTGACAAAGAAACTTTATAAAGCAATGATGTTGAATCTAGACATCAGATAACTACAAATCAAAACTACATTGAAATTCCATCTCACTCCAGTCATAATGGCTATAACCAAGAGCACAAAAGCAATAAATCCTGGTGACTAAACTAAGGGAACCCTTCTTCACTTTTGGTAGGAATGTAAATCAGCATAGTCACTATGAAAATCAGTATGGAGTTTCCTCCAAAAGCTTAAAAGAAGAACTACCATATGTGCCAGCTATACCACTGCTTGATATATATCAGAGGAAATTAGAGTCAGCATACTATAGGAATACCTATACCTCATATCCCTATTTGTTGTCACACAGTACACAATAGCCAATATGTGGAATCAGACTAGGTGCCCATCAATGAATGGATAAAGAAACACACACACACACATGCACACATGGTTCATCCATAAAGAAGAATGGAATTATGTCATTTGCAGGAAAATAAATGAAACTGGAGATCATCATGTTAAGCAAAATAAGCCAGACTCAGAAAGATAAGTATTATATGTTTTACCTGATATGTGGAACACACACACACAAAAAAAAAATAACAATAAAACACACACACAGATGACATGAAAGTAGAAGGAAGACTACTGCTACATAAGAGAGGAATACAAAAGAGGATGGTGACGGTATAAGAGAGGAAAATGGTGGGATGAATATGATCAAAATATGCTATGTGCACGTGTTATGGTTGATACATTGTGTCAACTTGGAGAGTCTAGAGGTTTGGCTGAGTGACTCAGCAGGAAGCCAGGGTGCTTACTTTGTATACAGCTTGAGCCTGTGGAAGAGGAGGGCATGGAGATTATGAGAGTGCTACTCCCCCTGGGTGAGGGTACCTGTTTACAATGTAAAGAAGGTAGAAAGAGGCTGCTTGCTGCCATTCCTCCCTTCTTCTCTGGCTGTTTTGCTGTGCACCGCTGCCATGAATGTTTGCCCTCTGCCATGTGCCACTCTGCCTCTGAACCAGCCAAGTATGGACTGAAACCTCCACAAACTGTAAACTAAATAAACCTTCCCTTCCTTAATTTGGGGCATTGAGTATTTTGTCTCAGCAATGAGAAGTAACCAAGACAGTATGTATAAAAATGCCACAAATGAAACCATACATGTACTAATTTTAAAAACAATAATGTTGAATGCAATAACTTCTTTCCATCATAGTAGAATTCCATTTTCACATATTCTCTCATAAAACCTTAGACAATTGTGCATGTTCTAGTCTGAAATATTGTTTTACCCAAACATAAAAGCTAAAATCAATGATGGTCTTAAATACATTTACACTAACGAATTACAAGGTAATTCACCCACATTCACACTTGTGAAGCATGGTCTAGAAAGTGGGATAACTCTACAAGAATAGCTATCTCTTGTTTATTACTTGTGGAAGGGACTCTACAATTTCACCATACTTGGACAGGACCAGTGCTTATGCAACCCCCAGAACATATGAAAGCTATTTTAGTTGACAATAAATATTTCCTCATTTTGGCTTATATTCAACAGTAACTGTTCTTTCTCCAGAGCAGGGAGAATGAACCTATTGTGATTTTCCTCTACAACTGATTCTTGACTGACTTCAATTTCTCAGGAGAACCCAAATCCATCATAATGGGCCAAAAGCCATTTGGCCCAATATTCTTCCTTACTCATTACAATATTTCTCTTCTTTTTTTTCCTGCACATGTGAACAAATACTCTGGTCTCATAATTACTTTCACTATGCATGAAAACCCTATTTAAAGATCATTTATCCATTCTATACAACTTTTCTGTAATAGGTCTTTATACAAATTTAATTCATCAGATCTTCCTAATTATACTGCATTAAGAACTACTGTTTTCTTTCCTCCCTTACTATTTGTTCACTACCACCATAACTCAAAAGGAAACTATTAACTGCTTTTGTTTAGTCACACCTTAGTCAGAGGTCAAGGTTTTCCCTCCAAGCTCCCGCCTCATACAAGAGAGCTGTGCTCCTCACCCTCTGTTGAGGGGTAACAGGCATCAGAATCTACTGACACCAGATAGTTGACAAGACATGGTGCAGTGAAGAGTCTAAACTTCAAGACAGGCAGCTGCTGAACACCCTCAGCTCTCAGCTAAGGCTCTGCTACCTACAGTCAGTATAAAATGAGGCAATATATGGAAAGTATTAAGCATGATAGAACAGGCAACATAATATAATGAGTAATAACAACAAAAAAGATGGAACTATAAATCAAACTCCTCATTTTCTACATGAGGGCTCCAAAGAAGAAGTGACAATGATCCCCAAACCTATTGCCGAGACTTTTGAGGGATGACCAATGTTAATGCTAACATGTCTTCGAAATGTGGAACCACTTGAGTTGAAACACTCATTTTATTGATAATGAATTGATCATTATCATTTTATTGAAAATTAACTTAGGGACTTAGGTGGGCTCTCTTGTGAATTATATTATTTTCAGAGATGCTATAGTAGATGAACTACACTGCCTTTAGATGAAAATGTTTAAATTTTTTATTAGAATGTGTTTGTGAGACGTAATGATTATATTCATCATGGAAAGCCATATATGTACATAACATATCTTAAAGGTTAAGGTTTTCTTGAGACAGGGTCTTGCTATGTAGTTCAGGCTGGCCATGAACTCACAGCAGTACTCTTGCCTTAGCTTCCCAAGTGCTGGGATCATAAGCATGTACCACTACACCCGGTTATAAAGGTTAAGTCTTTTTAAAAATTCACAGAAGGGAAAATTGTTAGTTTGGAAGTGACGGCCACTTGTCAACAAGAACTTGAAAGTTCTTAGTAGCCATTTGTTGTCTTCATAATGAAGTGAAGAAAACAAGGTCTAATAGAATTTTCAGATATAGTTTGAAATGTGCTCATTTTATATTTATCAGTAAATCTTTGTGATCCATAAAAAAACACATTCATCATGGGGAATTATTACATATATATATATATATATATATATATATAAAATCTTAATCCTGTTTGTTTTCCCTTCCTCTTCCTTCCCTCCTGTTTGCCCTCTCCTAGATCCCCACCCCATCTTCACAAAGTCTACCTTCCTGTTTCCTAACATCTATTTTTATTTTGCTCTTTAAATTATTTATACTTTAGGTTTCTCATGTAAGAGAAACCATGTGATATTTATGCTTATGTGATTTACTTATTTCATTTGGCATTATAGTCTCAAGGTGTATTCATTTACCCATACATGACTCAAATTTTATTTACCCATTTATCTGTTGAGTATCATACAGACTTCTTCTAATATTTAGCTGTTATAATTGTGCTGCTGTATGAGATTGCATGTATCAATATAATATGGTGTCTTTAACTCTGTTGGAAAGATACCCAGAAAAGATATAGCCAGGTCCAATAAGATTTCTAGTTTTAATTTTTTCAGGAATCTCCATATTGATTTTCTTAATAGTTATACTAGTTTACATTTTCACCAAGAATATAGAAGTGTTCCTTTTTCCCCACAATCTCACCAGCATTTGTTGTTTTTTGAGCTCTTGATAATAGACATTCTTTCTGGAGTAAAATGAAATCTTAGTACTGTTTTGATTTGCACTTCTCTAATAGCCAAAGATGCTGAACATTATTTCACATAGTTATTGGTCACTTGTACTTTTTCTTTTAGAAGCTATTAATTTTCAATTGCCCTTTTTTATTGGTTCTTTTTTTGGAAAGGGCTAAGACTTTTAGTTCTTTATACATTCTAGGTATTAGTCTTCTTCTGTGTAATAACAAGCAAAAGTTTTCTATTATTCTGTGTTACCCATTCTGTAGGTTGTTTCTTCACTCTTTTATTTACTTACAGATTTTTAAGTTGGTCTGATCCCATTTGTTGATTCTTTGTACAAAATGTGCTCATTGTAAGATTATGCCATTTCTTTTTTGACTTAGAAAACCTCAGGATGGCAGCAAAGAGCTGGACTTTAGGGGCAGTGAATGTCTTCAGTGACAGTGGTGCTAGATGGACTGGGAGGTTACTAAGGAGGAGCAAAACAGACAATCACACTTCAAAAGAGAAGTTACTTCCCATACTCACTGTGATACTTTTCACCTGTTTAAAAAAAGTGATTTGTGTCATTCTTGAGTGCTGCTTTCAAACTCTGTTAGGTTCATTTATTATGTATCCATACCACTGAAGTGTTTAATACAGTTAATAATTAGGCCATTAGCTGGTTCATCCACTGTAGGCTCTCTTTCCCAAAGCTATAATCAAAGTGGCAGCCAATGCTGTGGTCTCATCGGAACTCTAGACAAGGAAAGGACTGGCCCCCATGCTCCCTTATGCTGGCAGGGCTCAGTTCCTCCAAACTTGTACTGCAGGCCTCAGCTTAGTGCTAGTTGTTGACCAAAGGCCACCCCTTCAATTTTTTGTCATGTGTTTCTCAGCTATTCTCATCAATATCCACAAAAGGTTGAATCTTTTGGCAAGTAACTTCGATCTTCATAAGCTAATCATGGAATGGTAACTCCTCCATGCTACCACAGACTTGATGAGAAGAAGTTATTTGGGAGAGGAATTATATAACAGAATAACAGGAGGCAGGAATCATTGTGGGGGTAGGGGGTTCTTAGAGGCTGCCTGCTCTAGGACTTGACAACTCATACCTCACCATAAAAGAAGAAGGAAATAGAGAAGTAGGATGCAAGGAAAAGGTAAAGGGAGAGAAATATAGTCATTAAAAAAGAAAAACAAAAACAAAGTAGCTTTGCTGCACTTTGTCTATACCAAGATCCCATATGTGGCCACACACTTCACATTAGCATCACAACCATGAATTTCCTATTTCTTATTTTCAATGGTAAGATATTGTGGGCTTTCTATACATGTGAAGTTGAAAGGAAACAGAATAAATAAATAATGGAAACTGAACGTTGAGTTTAAGTAAGCTAAATGTGTTTTAGGTTGAGTCCTTCTCTTCTTTATAAGTTTTTTTTTCCCCCAACTAGCAAACTATTTCCTTTTCTTTCTGTTTCGAGTTTCAGGCTGTTAAAAGAAAACAGAAAAAAATTTCAGGTTGTTTTATTATTCTTGCTGTTGTGTGACAGGCACATTACAAAGAGAATATAAAGATTTCTGTTTCACATTTTGGGCTGACAACATTCTTGCCATTATGTTACAGGCATATTATATAGGGAATACAGAAACCTAGGTAGTGTTTGCGTTTGGTTCTCTGCTTGTTTAGTGCAAATGCTGAAGTTATGTTTTGGTTCTCTTCATTACTCTTGATGGTTGTGTGTCACTTACTTATACACATGAACTTGTAAATTGCCTTGTAGCTTATCTCTTCTAGGCTTTCTAGTGAGGAAACCAAAGTCTAAATGGCTTAAGAAGATTAAGGTTAAATAGTGTCAGAGCCAGGAGTAGAACACAAACCTCTCAATTTCTAATCTAGTGCATCTTTTCTTCTTGTATTTTGTGCAAATGAGTGGTCAAAATGTGAAATATTCTGCTTAGACTCCAGGCATTAAAATAGCTATAGTTTAAATATCTCTTAGTGGTCATTAATTTTCTAAAATGAAAATTACTTTCACTCTTGGCTAACAGGGAAAAAAAGGAACTTTTCCTGGTACTCACGTATGTAAGTGTTTGGCTTACAAAGCACACACTTTTTTTCTCTAAATTCATTTGTAGGAGATCATGTAGGCCCCAATATTTCCTTGCTAGAAGAGGGATTCATAAACACCACATAGAAAGAGCTGCCCATCTGCTTTTGAAACAGGAAAAATTCTGTGCCTGCCCCAGAACTCTTGTAAATTTCTCAGTTCACATAGGAAAAGAGGTGTTTCTTATTAAAAAAAAAAAAAAAAAAAAAACTAACCATGGAATTTTATTATTAAAAATGTCCTGCTGCCCCCAACATGTGTTCTCAAGGCTAAGGCCAAGTCTGCATTCAGAATTTCCTAAAAGTTCACTTGCTTGTGGCCAGAATATTTAGAGCAACAGGAAACATTTAACCAGGAAATACTTCCCAACTCTGAGCTCCTTCACAACACTGGTATGGGTGTTAGTGGAAAGGGGCTGAGGTCCCATTTCCTAGGTCCGCACTTCCTACCTGTCTCCCTACTCCTTCTCCCTACTCTTGCCCCGCTGAAATGGAAAATCCACGAGGACCAAAATTGTGTCTGTTTTGTTCACTGCTTTATCCACAGAACCAGGCCTGGCACAGAATTGATTTTTTTATACGTATTTATTGTTGGAATGGCCAAACAATGAATTTGTTTAAGTTTTTCATAGTCTATCCTTTACAAATTTGTTGCCAAAGGAAAAAAGAGTTATGTTTTGGTTCAGAATACCAGGTATGTACCTGAAATCTAGAGTTGGAATTGTCTGTCTCTGTTTGCATCTCATTTATTTTGAGTTATCTTTTAAAGTATTCATGAAGATACTTTTAAGATTGAACACCTTCCTAATGCCTAAGAATGAATTTTAGATCAGAACACAAATTAATTAAGTTTCCAATCAAAATAAAAACTAATCACATAAGGAGTAAAGGAAAGGAGAGGAAGAGAGGGGAGAGAGGAGAGCAGAGGAGGAAGGAGTGAGAAGGGAGGGAGGGGGGGTCTTGCCGCCGCCGCCCCTGGGCCTCGCGGCTTCCCCGGGCTGTCAGGGGCGGTCGGCGCGAGCAGCTTCCCCGCGGGGCCGCGGAGCGCGCGAGCCGGTGCGGAGTTGGCGGATGCTGGCCCCGCACCAGGCGCGCTAGAGTAGCGGTATTTCCGAGCCAGGATCCTCTAGATCGAGCAGATTTCAATGCTGTTGAGTATATCAATACTCTGTTTCCAACAGAACAATCTCTGGCAAATATAGATGAAGTCGTGAACAAAATTAGACTGAAAATAAGGAGACTGGATGACAATATTCGAACTGTTGTAAGAGGTCAAACAAATGTGGGGCAGGACGGAAGGCAATGTATAGCACAGTGCATTTAGCGGATACTCACTTTTTACTGAAGGAATGAACAAAAAGATTTAAACGTGATTAGATCCGGGGAAGATGGTGACCGGGTGAGCAGCAAGGGAGCGAACCTCCTTAATAAACACCACCAGCTCGAGACAGACTTGGTGAGCGTGAATGCCGGAACCTCGGCTGGGAAGTTTAAACTGGGCGTATTTCTCTGAGATGCCGGGGGAGATGTGGTAGGGCGGACCAGGCTGCCGGGGCGAGACGTGGGAAAGTCCC
>PVLD010013880.1:0-54279 GCA_004027595.1 Dinomys branickii | reverse complement strand
ATCTGAAAACATCATATCACTCTGATATATGTGCACCCATGTTTATAGCAGCACAATTTGTAATAGCTAAAATGTGGAAGCAACCCAAGTATCCATCCACAGAAGACTGGATTAAAAAACTATAGCATTTTTATATAATGGAATATTATTCAACTATAAAGAGGGACAGATTTGGGGCCTTTGTAGGCAAATGGTCACAATTGGACACCATATTCATAAGTGAAATAAATCAGAGGTACATGTGCAGGCAACGTATTGTGTCACTGGTGTAAGAACCTGAGGGTGGGAATATAAACTAAGAGACATGAAGGAAATCCGTTCAAAAGCAAAGAACAGATGGGACAAGGGAAGGGAGAAAAGAAAGAGGCAAAAATGTATATATGTATGTAAGTATATACATATGTGCAGGATGGCTAACATGATTCTACTATTGTATTATGTCACTTAATGGTAAGGAATAGTTGATGACTGGTTGTTTGATCAATCTTGTATGTCTATATGTGTTATCCTGAGCATACACTTGGAAGATATCAATATGCAATGCAACAACTATTGTTGGTTTTCTGTTGCTTTGTCTATAATTCAATTTTGATTATACTGTTATTGTGCTACTTTGTGTCTCTTTGTTAATGCTTTCCGTGTTTTTTCTATCTGTTGTTGATGTAGTTCTTTTTCTTTCACACTTAAAAAAAAAAGAAAAATTATATAAAAAAGTGTAAGTAAGTATGTATGTATATGCAGCATATCTAACATAGTTGTACTACTGACTTAGGTCACTTTATTGTAAGGAATAGTTGATGATTAATTGTTTGATCAATTTTGCACGTCTATATCTGTGTTCCTGAATATACACTTCGAAGTTATCAATATGTAATGCAACAACCATTGTTGATTCCCTGTCACCTTGTCTGTAACTCAGTTTTGATTGTACTATTCATATGCTACTTTGTGTCTGTTTGTTAATATGTTTTTGTTCTTTTACTTTAAAAAAAAAAAAGATCCAGTGGACTTGACAGCGTCTCTTTCAATCTGAAAATAAACTGAACTTCCTGAGTCGCTTTTTTTGAAAACCAAAGCTTGGAGGACTTTTCTGACTTCCATTCTCCCTGCGTCAGCATTTGGAAGGAAGAACAGGGAACAATTAACACCAAAAAGAAGCCCACTGGATTAACAATCAGCCTTGAGGAGCAGGGAGACAGAAATGCTAAGGGCTCTAACTTTTTAAATTGTGTGAAGCCTAAAGAATTACGGACTTACCTAGAACCCAAGCTCTTCATCCTGTGTCCCTTGATCCCTGTCCAAGTAGCTACTGTAGAATGATTTAACATTCTCTGATGTATCAATAATGTCTTGCGATGTGATCATTCAATACACTGAAATTTTGATGAGATCATTAATAATACCTCTGGTCAGTGACTTAACTCTGGTTAATAACTTCCTTGTGACTTTAGTCAAATAGATTTTCCTGGGAATATGAATTTCCAAAGGTTTATGGATGTCCTTCGATTGTTAGCCAGTGACAGAAATAGCCATTTTGCTGCGGCATGTTTTGAGGTTTTGCCCTTACTTCTAAGAAAAAGGCGATAATTGCATAAACCAGCTACTCGTCTGTGTTTGGCATTAAGTTTTAACCTAAAACCTGCAGTGATATTTTCTAAAAGGAATAGTTTTGTGTAATTTTCACAATCACAGCGTGCCAACACCAACTATTCTAAAATGGCAGCCTGTTATTTTACAAGTTATGTAAGTCTAATAGAGGAGGAAAAATTCCTCTTACCACCTCTCTTTGGGAACGGTTCCTTAGAATTTCCCTGACTAATGCAGGCTAACATTAGTATGCTCATTTCTCATCTTCTGCGCCTTGCTCCACACGACCAATCCAAACCCACCTCCAACCCAGCGCCAGCCCAGGCTCCAAAGGGGACTGTCTTTGTATTTGCTCTGTGGTGAGGCGGGCAAGCTTGGGAGAGGGTCTGAGAGAGCTGCTCATTAAACTCTAGGGCTGCCAGACAGCGGAGCAGCCTTTGGAGCTGGAAGGCGGGGAGGGGGAGAAGAGAGAGGGAGACTGAGTGTTCCTTCACATATTAAATGACGTTTACCGAGAATTTATCACTCGCCGTAGGAAACTAGAGCCCCTAGGCTTGGCAGAGGGAGGGGAACCCCACACACTGCTCACTGAATGAATGAATCTTTAAGAAGGGCCAAACAGGGTTTGGATAAACTTACAGATGATTGGTATGCGACTGGGTAGGAAGGGGTATTCAGTTTCCTTTACGTTTCTGACTCTCTACTTCCTGTTCTTTTTCTCTGCTAATTACGTAAATTCCTGGAGAGAGTCTCAGTTGGGATCTCAGCCTCTTCCACCATTATGGATAATATAGATGTGTATATATTTATATCTAGTCTTTGAAATTTCCCAGAGAGAGAGAGAGAGAGAGAGCACTGCATACATGGTCTCTAAGGCCTCTTGACACTAAAAAGTCTTTTTTCCATGTGGAGCAAAAGCTAGGTTAAGCGTTGGTCTTTGTCCGGGCTTTATGGTCCTGTGGGGAGAGCTGATGTGTTTAGACACAAGCATCCTTTCATCCAGTGAGAGAGCCCTTGGCCATTCCTACTTTCCGACATCCTGACCCTGTCCTTCCCAGCGCCCCAGCCTCCGGCTCACTCCTGCTCTCCTCACTGAAATCTCTCCATCTGTGTTGGGGATTGCTGCCTGCCTAGGAGCGCTCACACCTTTCCTTGTCTAACTGCACCCCTGTGGCCTCCTTGGGCAATGCTTCACTCAGGCTATGGTCCTATCTTCCTCTCTCACCCGGGTTTGTCCAGCCACCACTTCCACTGGCCATCTCCTGTCCATCCCCACCACTCCTTACCTTGGAGACTCTTCTGAAGGTCAGCCATGCCCTCCCCAGGCTCGCTAAGGGCACTGGTCCAGCCTCCTGCAGATGCCCAGTCCCTATCTTACCAAGTAACCTCTTCTTTGGGCGCTGCTGTAGGAGGTAGTTGTGATTTTCTTGAGCTTTAGCTGCAAAAATGGCCCATGATATTCCTGGTAGTCACCGTCTCCTCTTCTTTGCCCCCTTAGTTCTCTGCTATTTCTTCCTCATCTTTCCACCACTCCACCTCCTCTGTGAAATCCTCCTTTTCCTGGCCCTTTTGCAGAGTTCTAAATTTCTTTAGGCCCGTTACTTTCTCAGTTTATGTTTTCTTGGGGTAATGAAATTCATTTTTGTGGTTTTACCCGGAATTTACACAACTCTCTCTTGGGCATACTTACATGTTCAACTATCTGTTCACAAGGCGGTCTTGGTTTTAGCTCATGGGTTCCCACGGGCTTCCTGCCTGTAGAATGTGAGCTTCTCATGGTCCTACTAATTTGGGACTAAACCCAATTTGGGTCCAGGAGACCCGAATAAAGGGATAATGAACTCCTCAATACAAAAAGAACCCTGTGAAAGAAAACTTAGTATTATGTAGAACATAACACTGTGTTCATTTCATTATGAAAATACATTCGTTATTTAAGAAAGCTCAGTTTGTAGATAACTGACAAAACCATAACCAATCATAAATGAAATGAATTGTGAATCACTTCAAAAATCGGAATTATTTGAGTTCGATCCCCAGTACCGCAAAAAAAAAGGAATTATAAAAATCCTCTCAACTTGTTTTTTAAACTGCAAATATTATAGTTAATGTGGGATGTGGGTCAATTTTAATATATTTGCTATGATGTGGGTTGGGGTTTCCAGAAATAAGAGTGCCGGGCCTTGGAAGGTCTTGCAAGGAGCCTTGCCTCCTGTATGGTCTCCATCTGGCTGCCCCACGGGCGGCCTGATGTTGGCGTAGCTGAGGCCAGATCCTTCCTCTTCCCCTTCTGATATTCCCTGCTCTAGCTGGTGCTGCCTAGTCACCAAACCAAAAGCCTCCTTGGTCTCTTAATCTCACCCAAGACTCTTGATATCCCCCACGTGATCTGTGACTATACCTTGCTGTCTTTCAGGTGGTTGTATATTAGATTCATTCATTCCTTCTCTGTTCCTTACATGCTGTAGCTCAAATCTCATCAGTTCCCACTTTATGACAATCATTAGTAATCATGCAGATGGTCTCCCTGCAGCTATTCCGTCTCCTACTCCCTTCCAGTCCTTATGACCCTTCCTTAGAACTTGAACTCAGCCCTATTACTCTGCTTCCTGAAGCTTTGGGAGCTTGCTCATGATTAAGAAAGAAAATGTGAGATCTCAGCCCAGTGAGCAAGGCTCTGGTGGCCTCCCTTTGCCTGTTCCTGGGGCCCCTTCTCTCTCTCTCCCCACCTGGGAGCTGGCAGTTGGCTATTTGCCCCTGAGTTTGCACCTTGTGGCCTTCCTTTCCAGAACACACCTTTCCCTGTTTCTCACTTAACCTTTATTTTTTAAGACTCAGCTCAGGCACTGACTGTCTAAGGAAGCCTTCCAGGAACACCTCAGACTGGGCCAGAACTCTCCTTTGTGTAGCACCCAGCCCCTCCCTTGATCCTCGACTCACCACCCATGTGGCAATGCTCTGTCTGGATCCTGCTCTGTCCCCACACCAAGAAGTCCCTGCACAGCAGCCGCACTCCTATTCCCATCCCACACTGCAAATCAGGATAAAGCCTTCTCCTCCAGGGATCCCCAGGATTAATCATTCTGGGAATGCAAGTCTTCATTAGGGTACTCAGGCAGAATTCAAATATACCCAGGAGTCCATCTAAAACACGTCTCCTAAAGGAGGCTTTTGTTTTGTTTTTTTGAGACAGGGTCTCACTATATAGTTCAGGCTGGCCTCAAGCTCACTGTGATTCTCCTGCCTCAGCCTCCCATTGTGCTGGGACCACAGGCCTTTGCCCTGATGCCTGGCTAAGTGTTTCTTTAGGCTTTAACTGAGAGTGAATGAATGTGACCTATGGAGTGGAGATCACAACCAGTTTACAAAACAATGAATATAGACACAGTGTATGCATTAATATGCATATATCAGTTAATAAGCAATCTCTGGTTGCTCCTTGCTAAGAATTTTATAAAACTCCTTAGCCAGGTATGCCTAGGAAATTGTCGCCTCTGTTTAGGTCTGGGCTGGATGAGGTTTTCTTTAATTGTGCATTTTTCCATGACCCTGTTCTAGAATCTTATGTTCTCATAGCTATGATGTTTTCATTCAAAATTTATGTTTGTGAAGTATCAAGGTCCGCTCTTTAAAGAAGCCTCAGGCAAGGGTTGTGGTGCTACCTTTAATCTAGGAGGCAGAGACAGGAAGATCACAAGCTCAAGCCCAACCTGGGCAATTTAATGACTTAGGAAGACCCTGTCTCAAAATAAGAAAACTTAAAAAAAGTGAAAAGGGATGAAGGTGTAGCTCAGTGTGGGCTCAGCCCCTCTTCCTTCTCTGCCCAACGACAGCCTCCTCCTCTCCATCCGCTTTCGCTGAACACTCACGTTTCGCTTTGAGACAGAGTCTTCTCTGGGTGGTTAACAAACTCGCTTTCCTCAGCACACTGCCAAGCGCCTCCCACGGATCCTGGGTCCCTGGGGCGTTTTGGACCTGTTTCTCTACACTGCTGCCGGAAAGTAGAGGAGACAGGTGAGGGAAACAGGCCGGGAGAGTGCTATGTTTTCTAATGGCCCATGAGGAGGACCACCAGGTGAAGCGGAGACTAACATACAGAATGCCCAGTTATATTTAAGTTTCGAGAAAATAATACTTTTTCTGTGCAAATATTACCCCTGCGATACTCGGGGGACACACTAGGGAAAGTACAGCATTGCCCATCTGAAATTCAGGCTGAGCTGGCACCCTCTGTTTTACCTGGCAATGAACAGCCTTCTGAAGACATGTTCAGACCCTCACATACTTCACGCACGAAGTAAATAGGTAAGACTAGTTCTCCCTTTTGCATTTGTTTGCTTTTTGTTTTGTTTTTGAGATAGTATCTCACTACGTAGCCCAGGCCGGCCTGTAATTTCTGGTGATCCTCCTGCCTCAGCCTCCTGAGTGCTGGGATTGCATGCTGTACCATGCCAGGTTACTTTTCATTTTCTCAAGGAAATGTCTTCGTCCCTACTTTCTCTAAAGCAAAGAGGACCTCTGGCTTATCTTTAATGTCTTTACATGTAATGTGGCCCCATAAGACAATTGTTTTCCTTGTGACTCTGTGGTTAGATACTTGGTACCCAGCACCGAGTCTGGATTTAGGAAGTTAAGCTTGTTGGGTTCTGTGAGAAACCACAGGACTGATTCTCTCTCCAGAAGGGGTGTCACAGCTCAACTCTGGGGTTGCCATTTGGGATAGAGGTGGAACATTTTGAGAGAGGAATTATTTTTTTTAAAGCCATGCCAGATGACTTGATTGGATACAGTGATATCCAATCACTTTTAATCATTTCTAACTAAATTTAATTTCTATCATTTCTAACTACTCCCACTGTCCATTGAGACAAACAAAAGCAAGCGAAACCTAGCCCTGCTGGAGGCCTGTGCTCTCCGCAGCCTGGCCTGCAGAGCAAGAGTCTGCTAAGCAGGAGGGACGCACAGGGGCCGGGTGGAGAGCATGTCTGCTCAGCCTTTCTTTCCTCCTTTGAAGTTCTCCAACGAAACAGCGACAGGAACCTGCTTCCTTGTCTCGGGAGGCACCAGGCAGGGAGCAGAGGAGGATGCACACAACTCCCCTCCCTGGCTCCGTTCTCCACTTCCACAGGGGCTCTGGTCTAGACAGTGTAAGGCGACGGTGAGGCTTCCTTGTTAAAGAGCAAATATTCTCAGCTAGCAGGGAGGAGGAGGTGGAGGTGTGTGGTCCCTGTGACCTGTGGACAATGTCACCATGCAGCCCCATGACCTGAAAGAACTGTCTGAAGAGAAAACACGGATCAATTCATTTGTCACCATGGTGATTGGTGAATAAAGGGACCTCCCTGATTCAGGGCCACCCAGGGCCAGGTGTGAGGGGACACCCCCAAATGGCCATTGTTAAGTGCCCCAAGGGAGAGTGTAGTTGTTGATCTGGAAACACAAAGGCATCGGAACATGCACCTGACAATCTAGATACAGGTTCCCACCCGCCACCAATGGCGCTTCCTACATGCGCGTGTGAAGCACAAATAACGTTATCTGCACTCTGGTAGCAGCAGCTCAAACATCTGCTAACCTGACCTTTCCCTGCATTTGATGTATCGGGCACATTTGGTTACACCTGGGTTTTTCACAGACTGAAAGATAGAAACAGACTTCTGAGTTATTTGCCATAGTAAAAGGCCATATCTTTGCCTAAAAAAATAACTACCGGTTGATAACTCAGCTCGATCACTACCCAGGAAACTCCTGACCTCTTGTGATGGACGTGTGCCTGTGTCCTGAAGCCGTGTTAGTTAGCTTTGGTACCTGCCTGTACCATGGCCCTTACCCTTAATCCCCACAGTAAATGTGCTTCTGATAGCTATTGGTACATTGAAATATCTAATTATTAGTTTACAAATGAGGAAACTAAGTCAGAAAGAAGTGAAATAACACACCTTAAGGTTCATAGCTAGAGAGTTTAGAGCCGAATCTCAGACCTGAAGGTCTAGACCACCCCTCCCTGTCTACTTCCAGGTCTTTGGGGCCAGTTCCTGCTGCCGGAACCTCGGGCTTTGACTACGTGTGTCCCCTCATCCCGTCCCCAGGCCTTTCTTCATGACATTTCTCCCGGGTTGTAAGGATCCGATCATTTCATTTCTCCCCAGCTGTGACCCCAGAAAGGCAGACATGCAGCTTATAAAGACCACGACTTTGTTTGCTGACTCTCTACAGCCCACTGTCTTCCCACAGCGACAGAACTCGCCAGCAGCCCAACCTGTATCTGTTAAGTAGTCAACTGGAAAACTACATAAATGAGCATCTTCCCCACTGACATTTTCATAGAAGCACCTGCCAGGCAGGGCTAAACCTTCTACTTGTTTTCTTCTAATTCTAGTACAGCCTTGACACACAGTAGGGGGTCAAGGAATGAAAAAATTATGGAAAGAGTATTGGGGGTGTCTACAGTCATGTTTTGTATGGCTTTTAACATCATTCCTGATGTATAAATATTTGTAAATAGTTACAAAATTCAATCTCATATAAAAAGTGATTTGATCTGAAATTCATGTGTAAGGTACATTCATGTCAGTCAATTATCAAATCGAAATAATCAAGGTGAAGATCAAGTCATATGTTGTGTTTAAAGGACTTGGAGTTAGTAGGCCATTCCAGTCATATCTGTGATCTTGCACAAATCACCCAAGATTTCAGGTGTTAGCTTTGTATCAAAGGAATGTTAGCTGTTGTTAGAACATAGGAATATAGAAAAGTTCCTTCTCAAAAGTCCTTCCCAGCTCTAAGATTTCATAATTCTACAGACTGCACTCCCTCTGCCCTTCACAGTGTCTGGGTTTACACTCATGAGGGATCCAAGTCATTTACAATTTTACTGGGTGGCTTGTTTTCCTTTTATAGTGCAGCTCACTGTGGGCCAGGAACTGTGTTAAGCATGTGAAGTGCCTTTAATATGTGCCACAACCTTAAAAGGAAACACTACTGTCCCATGAATAGCTGTTTTCCTGATGAGCCCCAGCTAGTAAGTGCCAGATGTAGGTATAGCTATGAGTCCAGCTACTTGTTCAGGGTTCCCTCGCCCATTCACTAGCAGCTGTGTCTCAGGCAGCTGCTCTGTCTGTGTTGGAGGAGGTGGAAAATCAGCAGTGAACAAGCCAGCCCAGGCTCCGTCCTTAGATCCTAGCTGAGGATGCGCAGGCAGCAAACAGTTAAACACTGACATCACTGAGGACATATGAAGTGGTAGTACAATAAAAGAAGAAAGTAAGATAACTCAATCTGCCAGGGATAAGAGGAGGCCAGAGTAGAGATGAGTTTTCATGAGAGAATACAGAGTCTTCTTTTAGGGACCATGAGATACTTCCTTGATATCTAAAGGAAGAATCTCTTAGGGCTACTTGTGGTAATACCAACAATTGCCATGTATAAGGGGTTATCTAAATCTACAGTGCAGGTTTAAATATAAAGATATATTACAGTGAAAGATACATCGCCATCGATCATCGTCAAAAATACACCTTGCTTCAAACACACTTGGCTTGTTTTTGTTGCCATTTTCTGAAGCCATTGGTAGTTTATATTGACAGCAATTCTGTCACCAGAAATATCACGGTGTGTCCTCATTTCCCTTGCTCACTGGATCTGGCACTGTGCAACTTCTGGCTCTTTCCCAAAGTCAAAATGATCACAAGAAGGGAAATGTTTTGAATCAAGTCAGGACATTGAGGCACCCTCAGCAAGGCAACTAAAGATAATCACAAAAGAAGACTTCCAGAGCTGCTTGAAAAAGTGGCAAGAACAAAGAAATAAATGTGCTTAAAGCAAGAGGGAGTAGTTTAAGGGAAATTCATCTCTCACTGTAATTTTTTAAAAATGTAAACATTCACTGTAAGTTCTGATCACAGGCTGTACCATGTTCCTGCCATGTTCGTGGCACAAACATATGTCCTTTTACTATATCAACCTACTTCTTCTTCACAAGGTCCCTACAGGGCGTTGTTCCCATTTCTCAGACGGGGACACAGGTTCTGTAAACTTCCCAGAGTCCTGACACAGACGGGCTGCAGACGAAGGGCTTCAGTGCAGACACTGGCTCTACAGGGGCTGAGCTCTCCTCCGTTCAGCCCCCTCTCTCTGGCATCGACCAGGTAGATGTGGCAGTGAGAAATCTGGGGACAGAGGCAGGCAGGGGTGGTGATCAACACACATTGTGTGTTAAGACCATTGGACCTGAGTGAACAGCCAGTAGCTAGAAAGGGAGGGAGAACCAGGCCTGACTCCCGGGTGCACTGGTGGGGTCAAGGAGGAAGAAGAGTCAGCCAACGAGGATAAGAGGCACCAGGGTGTAGAACGTGGAGCAAGTGGGGTTCACTACAGTCAGGAGAGGAGAGAAATGCTTCAAAGGAGGGAGAGTGGCCCTTGATGGGGTTTGTCCCTGAAACATCTGTCAGGCTAAGAGCAGGGAAAGGATGATAGAGAGGAGGCGATGTTGAGCTTGACCTGGGACACGGGCTCAGGATGAGGACAGCACGTGTGCTGAGGAAACAGCCACGTGTGCACAGCGAACTTCACAGAGTCCTGTGGGGAAGGAGGGTGCGGCAATGAAACGCCACGGTGTCCAGAGAGGCGGCGAGGCCAAGGGAGGGAAACGCACACATCTGCGTGTATCTACTTCCTACCTGCCCGGCCAACACCAGAGACCCGAGAGCTCCTTTGCTTTCTGTGCTCCAAAAACCTGTGCACTTAACCCCTGTGCCATCTTGCCTCCCCTCATTACATGAAATAAGAAGCAAGCAAATAGGCTCATTAATTTCGAAATGGACTCCAGATGTGATTTTTTTGAAGCTATAAAGCTGTGTCAGTTATGTAAAAGCAGCCCTTGAGGCTGGGGTCACACTGTCGGCTTCTCCATCTTTTCCCTCACTCACCCGTCACATAGACAAATAGGAATTCAGGGAGTGGTAGGAGCCTCCATCGCGTTTTAATAATTTTGCCCCTAGGATGTCTGTTTTTGGACTAGGACTTTGGCATCAGTCTCCCCTTAGCTATGTGACATCTGTGCTTGGGTAGTTTCAAAAGCCAAGAAGTTGCCTCATTATTTGAGAATTGGATTCTGTATATGCACAGTCAAGCCTTAGGCAAAATAGAAATAAAACTTGTGTTTATGTACACACTGACATGAGACTATTCATTCAGCTATTTATCCTGCAAACATCAATCCTGTGTTCACACTCTCGTAAGCACCGTGTTAGAATTTGGCGATAAGAATAAGACACAACCCTGCTTATGAGAACCTCGCAAGAGTAGGGTCAGAAAGGAAGATGCTGTGGAGGAAATAAAGCAATAGTGGTGACATCACAAGGCTCCATGTCCCCCTTGTGAGTGGAAGCCACCTGTGCGAGTGTTTGTGTGTGTGCATTAGTTCACTCTGTGTTTCTATAACAAAATACCTGTGACTGAGAACTTTATAAACAAATAGGGTTGAGTTAGCTCATAGTTTTAAAGGCCAAAGGCCCAAGACCAGATGGTCCCATATACTCAGCCACTGAACAAGGCAGAGAAGCGAGAAAGGAAATGGCCACAGGCAGGATAGGCCAAGCATGTGGGGTGGTCTCAGTCTGTAACAACCCACTCTTAAGAGAGTGGGATTAACCCTGCACAGTCGGATGGTTACAAATTCCATCACATCACCACCACCACACTCAGGACAATGCCCCAGTACAAAATGCTTTGGGAGAACAAACCAGATTCAAACCACAGTAGTGTGTGTGGTCAGTGGGTGGGAGAGAAGAATAACTTATAGGTGAAGAAGCAGGAACTGAGATTGGAAATGTAAGTTGGCCAAGACCATCCATCCATCCATCCATCCATCCATCCACTCATCCCTTTGTTAATTCTTCCACTTACTTAATAGTTATACTTGAGGGCCTACCATGTCCTAAGACTTGTGTTTATTGCTGTGGATATAGTGGTGAGCAAAAATAGGCACAATCCCTGCCCACATAGAGCATGTAGTTCAATGAATGAAGGATACTGGCTGTAGTGAATCTTTAAAATATTGTGATAAGGTGGCCAAATCTGGTTAAGTCAAGACAGTCGGAGATCATGTGGAGGTAAACTTGAGAAGGGATAAAATGGAGGTGAGCTGTTACTTTGGAGGCTGGGGCCGTGGTCTCAGAATGGGATGCTGAAGAGTTCAGTTAGGGCGAGGTACCTGAGCACACAAGCCTCTGGCCACGGGTGGCTATTCCACTTATTCCTTCAGGAAATAGTTGAAGTGAAGTGTAGCAGTAAGGAACAGGCACTTTGACATTAAGTCTGAGTCTGCCACTGGTTGCCTGGGCAATCTTGGAAACATTATTTCATCTCTACATCCATTCATCTTCACTTAACAATAACTACTGGCTTGGATAGCGTCCCCCACACGTTCACATCTACTTGGTCCCCATGAATGTCCCCTTATTTGGAAGTAGTTTTTCCAGGTATAATTAGTTAAAGTGAGGTTATACTGATCAGCATGACTTCCACTTCATCCAATGTTTGGTGCCTTTGTGAGAAAACAGAGACACACAGGACACCATGTGCCACTGGTGCCACTGATGCCAAGATGTGCTAAGGGTTACCTTCTTCAGCCATCAGAAGCTGAAGACAGAAGGAAGGCTTACCTTGTAGGGATGTCAGAGCATGGCTCTGCCAACACCTTGAATTTGGACCTCTAGCCTCTGGTTTAGCTTCTGGACTTCAGAACTGTAGGAAAATAAATTATGTTGATTTAAGCCACTCCACTGTGGCCATTTGTTATGTCAGCCATAGGAAAATAGTCCATAACGTTGTACTGAGTATTAAATTTGTGTTACAAACAGTGGCTGCACAGAGTGTGAACTCAGTAAAATGCGAGCCATTGTTATAACATGCTTGGCACTGTTCCTTATGGTCTCCTGTCTGGACTCACTTGGCCAAGAAAATACCACACTGAACCAATTGTTAGAAATTATGTGTAGCTGGGTGCTTGGATGAAACCGATGCTGGGCGATATCCTTATGAAGCAGACCTTTTGGGGGAGATGGTGAATTTCCTCCCGGGGGGGGCGGGTCCTACGCTTTGATAATCAGCATCGCCTTCTCCTCTTTCCTCAGTACACTTCGGTCCCATGTAGGACACAGAGGCTCCTGTTTCTCCACTGCATCTCCTGCTTCCCACACGGATGCAAGTCTGTCAGCTTGCTAGAGCTGCCTAAGAAAATACCACAGAGGGGCAGCTTGAACAAAAGAAATCTATTTTCTCACAGTTCTCGAGGCAGCATGTCCAAGATGAAGATATCTGCAGGTTGCACTTCTTGCAAAGATCTCTGTCTGTGGCTGGATGATGCTGTCCTCTGTGCTGTGTCTTCATGTGGCTCTCCCTGAGCGTGACCCTGGTTCTTTCCTGACCCTCTTATGATCAGAGGCAGTCACGTTGGATGAAAGGTCACCCTACTGGACTGTAGTCAATTTTAAGGGCCAAACAATGTCACAGTCTTGAGATACTGGGGGTTAGGATCTCAACATGTGGATTTGGGGAGGACACAGTTCAGTCCTCCACATTCAAGTCATAACAGCCGTGCAGGACAGGTGGGGCCCCGGTGCTTGGTATGGTCTAGATGTCCATGGTTCAGTGTGTGAAGACCTGATGGCTCAGGGTCACGGAATTCGGGTCCTCCTTTCCTTGGGTTGGTAGGGGGTGGGAGGTGAACACAGCACGGGTCCCCAGTGTGGTTTCTCATGCGGTGGCATGGGGAGGGGCACCAGGACACCATGAAGATGGATGGGACCTGCTCAGATGCCTTGTGCTGACTGCCTGTTTCTATGCCTGCATCCTCCCCTATGCTGCTTTCTTGTGGAAGGCACAGACCCCTTCTCTCTGTTTGTCTGTGAATTCCTCAATGCCTGGCACATAGTTAGCATATTTGTGGAATGAATGATTCATTCTGATAGCCTCTTCCCTGTGGGAAAGCCACTTTTTTATAACAAAAGCATCTATAAACCTTCAGTCTCCTCTCGTTTTGATCTGAAAGAAGTCTGGTCTTGTTTTTGCCCTTTTGATATGTTTGATATTTGCAGGCATAGGGATAATTTGTAGAAGGGTTACCATACCCTGAGAACAATGGAAACGTCTTTGCAAGTCTCCTGTGATCCTCACAGAAGCCCCAATGCCTGGATCATTTTATAGGTGAAGAAGCCACTGCTCAGAGTGGCAGGCTCCCTGGCTCGGTGGCTCACAGACTGTGGTGACTGCTGGGCCAGGTGGGAAACCCAGGTCTCTGGTTATGAAATGCAGGCCCTCAAGCACCTATACTTCATGACTTCAAACACAGTTCCTGCCCCAGCCTTGACAATGCCTGCTGACTTTCAGGATAGATTTCCAAGGACTGCCAGTCCTCCTAATTATTTGATCTAGTGGTCATGGAGAAACTGGAGGCTTGCCTCATGAGTGAACTATGAGAGGATCGACATCATTAAGCCAAGGGGACACATTCTAAAATCTTTGCTTAAACCCATTATGCTAGAGAGGAAATCTCTATGTTACCCCCAGTGTGGTCTTCATTTCTGTTTGTTTCAGCATTTGTTACTCCATGGGGATAGGGCAGGGCGTCTAGGTCCACACATCAAGAAGAAAAAAAAAACCCACAAAGAAAACTGCTTTGTATTTTCTTTGTCAATTGGACTTGAACTATGAGATTTTTCTTTTCCTCTCCATTCTTTTTCTTTTCTGCCTTCCTTTTTTTTTTTTTAGCCATTTTTTAAATTGTCTTCACATTGCTCGGCCACAGCCCTGGTGATGCACTGGGATGAGTTTGGTATTCAAGATCTAAACACAATGGGTGACTCCAGGACAGTTTCAGCTTTGCTTCTGACTCTCCTTGGTTTTGTGGGTTTAAGTTAATGCTATTTGAAAGTTTTTGTATGTGTGTGGTTGAATATATACTATAACTTGTTCTTTTGTGACAACAAGATTTATACTGGCGGTGTCTCTCATACCACTGGAAACTGGAAAGAAACCTACAATGCAAGCCTCCGAGAGTTTTAAAAAGACAGCAGCCATTGTGGGGCTGTGATGGCTTCAAGCTGCCCTTGAGCCCGTGGACAGGCTCGGCTCCTGCCTGGCTCACATGGGAAGGCAGCGAGCACACGGCCTGTCAGATATTTAATATATCACATATGCATTTGGACACATTCTCCGCCTTCTTAATTAAGATTTCTTCAGCAAGACTTCAGTGGTGAGAGAAACTGATCTGAAGGAATTGCATTAAATACCAATTCACTTCCCAAGTTTCTTACTGTTTTATTTTTTTTCACTTAAGATGACTTGGCTTGAGAGGTGGAGGGATTTGAACGAAGTACAGACTCTGGCATTCCATTTTGTATATCATTTTGGCTCCGGCAGACGGCTTCTGGTAAAAATGAGCCTGTGAGATGTAGCTGTTTTATGCAAGAGCTAACAATACTAGTCTTTTATAAATCATAAATCCTCTTAACCTCAAACCGTTTGGAGCCACCAACTGTAATCTATAAGGTTTCAACTCACAGGGATTTTATTACCTCTTGGTGCCTTTCAGGCCATTAGGCAAATATTTATATGAAGCTCTCAGCTACTAAGAGATTTAAAATCATTTTGTATGCAACAGAAGCTTCTCGACCATACCTTTTCAGTGAGAGTGTTTGATACAGGTTTTGTGCTTTGCCTTTTGCTGAGTACTTTGTGTAATTTTGACAGCCATTTGATACAATTCCTTTGAGAACTAATTTGTGCTAGACAAGTCCTAGACAGATCTCAGATCTCTCCCTCTCTCTCTCTCCTTCTGCCTTTCTTTTATGGAAGGAATGGCAAGGTAGACAAATTATCATTGTGCAATCCTTGCTTTTTCTGCACTCAGTATTTATTTTCTTAAAATGAAATGGGACTCAGTGGCAATTATTACTTAATATTCTCTAGCAACTAGGATCCTTAAGCACAAACAAGAGTAAGTGACTCTAGAAAACTTGAGCAGCAAAGGGATTTACTGGAAGGATATAGGCATTTACAATAGCCAGGAGAAGGCCAAAGAATTGACTCTGGTGGACAGAAGAACATGGGCCTGTCTCGGAGTGGGCCAGCAGGGTCCCCTGAACAGTGCCGCCTGGAGGGGGCTATGGAATGGAAAGCCAGGGACCGGCAGCACTCAGCCACCTTCCCTCCCACTGGTATTCTTCAGTGAAGGCCCACAGCCACCTCAGGAGGCAGGGTCTCAGGAGCCTTGCTTGGCCACATGTCTCTCTGCCTTGGGAAAGGGAAGCTAGATTACTCAGACACCCCATGAAATAGGACCCTGTTAAGAAGAAGAACTGGATGTTAGGCAGCCCAAACCAAATGCCCACTCCTTGCCTAATAACACCCTTAGGGAAACAAGCAACAAATTCCATTTTATTCTCAGACTTAACGTTGGAATTCCAAGGGTTTCAGTCAATCTATTTTCCAATTAATTTTTACCTCAGTGAGAGGAATCTGATCACCTCAGATTCAACTGAGTGAAGCAGTTGTGAAATGCTTTGGCTTGCACGTGGAGAGAGCCCTGGGAACAATACCCTTGATTCAATTCCACACTCTGGGTTGGGGGTGGGGCAAAAGTGGCCCTGAGGCTCCTCCCGGTGCTAACAACAGGTGGTGCTGGAGCACTGGGCCTCGTGCTTTTGTGCAGTTGTTTATTATGAGTTGTTACAAAAGGTTTCTTTCACGTTTATTACGGCTTTGTAGGGCGGCCGCATTTGGCCAAGCAGCCTGACAGACAAGCATAAATGTTTGGCCAATATTGCTGCTGAGTAGTTTCTGGGTAAACTTGTGCTCCGTGATCCCCCCTTTTGCTTTTGCAGTGTGGGGGTGGGGAGTGGTTCTCTTTAACAGAACCCAGCAGAGCTTGTGATCACGAAGGGGTAGGGATGGGGAGAAATGAAATAGGAACATGGGTGACATTCTCATTTCTTTTTGATGCAAAAAATAGAAGAGGATACAAATTTCCTCGACTTCGCCTTTGGATGAACATGAGCATTTGAGTAGGAAATCCTTACCCTAGAAACAGGTACAGCTGTTTTAAAAATATTTTATAAACTTAGGGCTGGGGATACAGCTCAGTGGCATAGCACCTGCCTGGCAAGCACAAGGTCTTGAGTTCAATACTTGGTACCAATGGGAAAAAAAAGAATAAACTTAGAAATAATATTTTGCAGTGTATTTATTTCACCCTTAAAATAAAACTATAAGGTGGGTAAAAATAATAGTGACTACCACTAGTTTGTTCTAAGTCTCTTTATACGCCTTTCACATACAATATCTCCTCTAATCTTTATAGGACTGTGAGTCATAATTTTAATTCCATTTTACAAATAAGGAACAGAGGCTGAAATAAGTTTCTCAAACATCTGACTCTAGGTGCATTCCTTTATCACTCTATCGCAGAGGCCTCCCTGCCTGGTGGTCTGGTGTGTTGGTCATTCAAGTTATCAACTAATCTTCGAGACATCTCTTTCGTATTTTTCCGCAGACAACATAACCCTTGAGGGCCAGCGGTGGGTTAATGGTCACAGTGGCTATTTGTTGGTGCTCTCAAGTTGCCTGTGAATACTCTTCTTACTCTTGTTTTGTTTCAGGTCATTATAATCATAGAAAAGAGCACTTATCTCCACATTCTTCTTTGTGTGTTCCGTCTTTCCCGGGAAATCAAGCCTAGCCCAAATTTACATGGTTAAGTTGAACTTCTCTCTGCAAAGCAAAAAATTCTTTCTCTTAGCTATTTGGAAATCAAAGCCTCATGCAAAGGATTCCTAAGTCCTTGACCAATTTTTTTTTTTTATCAAGAATCCAAATTATGTGTTTTCTCCCTAGTGTTGTTCATGTTGCAGTGAAGAATTCAGCTAAAATTCCAGTTCTTTGTCTTAGACAATCTATCGTTGTGTAACATCCCATGTGTTTAGAGTATAACATAACATTAGTCCTATCATTAATTGAGAGCTTACCGTATGTCAGAGACTGGGCCAGGGACTTCGTATGTCATCACATTTCGTTTCATTGTAACTATAGCACTAAGTGTTGAATATTTTTGTGCCCTTTTGTACATGAGGAGGCTCAAAGTTCAGAATGTTTCAAAGGCACATTTTAGTTTCAAGCTTAGGTGTTGGTCTCCACTATGCAGTGGCCTTTGTCTTCATGGAGACCAGCTGATTTGAGAAAGGGTCCTCAGAATGTGCCAGCTCTGCTCATTGGAGAAGTTTTCCCAAGTATTATGACATCTCAGTGGGAGAGACATTGCGGAGAGAGACTTCTGATGGGTTTGATTTCCTGGGCTTTGATTTACCCATAAAAAATTCTCCCATATGGTGTTCCTACTCTGCTGCCTCCTCTCTCAGTGCTCTCAGCCCTTATCGAGAAGTTCACATAATGCCCCGGGCACATTCAGGGCCTGAATGTTGGCACGGCTCTTGATCATTGAGACACTCGGCGTGTGGTATGCGAGGTCACGTGTCCATGTGTGTTTAGTTGCAGGAGTGTGGGCTAGCACATGAGCAGGGAGAGAGATGTTATGTGTGTGTGTGTCTGTCTTCCTGTTGGAAAAGGACAGTGTAATCCAAAGTAGGTTTGTGTATAAATACAGTCTGTGTAGATAAAGAGTGACTATGCAGTACCATGTGTGGATCTGAGTATGCACAAATGCAGAAGTGAGCATATAGATTAGGGGAATGCCTGTGAGTGAGTGGGAAGCAGGAGTTGCTGGTATCCAAGTTCCAGCATGAAGTTCAGCTGAAGGAAATGTACAAATTCAAAGAGCTCAAAATAATACCTGAAACAGTGAGCAATTTACATTTCCCTGAGACCAATAATACATGATTTCCCATTTAATTTAGAAACACACCTCATGCTCAACATTAAACTATTCTGAGTGAAACACAGCTAGACATTTGGGCACTTTTTTTGCCTATCACCATTGTCCTCACCGTCACTGAGGTAACTCTGGAGCTGTCTACATGGCACCTAATTGCTTGTATTTATCTTTCTTGGCTTCCTCCAGTGTCCATGACCTCTAATAATCATTGAGCCTTTTCATCCTATCAAGATATTGGTTAACTAAGTGAATGGACAGAGCAAAGAATCAGGAATCAGTTCTGTCACAGACTAAACCGGGGACAGTCACATAGTTTCACTGGACTTCAGACTCCTAAACACGTGGAAGAATATTTGACCAATCTGCTTTACGAGGCTGTTGTATAAAGCACATGAAGTGGGGTCAAATCTGTACAACACACACATCGCCAACCAAACTGCTGTCGCTGGTCATTGGTGCTGTTGTCCTGGGCAAACCGAGCTGTCGAATGTGCGCATTACTTGGGCTTCTCTGCCGAAGAGCTAAATGAAATGAGAATTTATGCAAAGGAGCTGGAAGATTTGGGGTTGAGTGCTACTTCTATTACCTTTTGGCAGAGGAATCTGTGGGTGTATTGTTTTACCTCGGGAGCCTTAGAAGTGTCCATATCCACGAAATAGGTTTGTAATACTCCCTTTCACTGGCTCACAGGATTGTAAGGATTACGTGGGGGGGGGGTGAGAGCACTTTGCAACCTTCAGGATGTTACACAAATGAAGAAAATATTTATTATTGTTTCTCTTGCCAGACTTTTGAATGCTCCATTTTTCTCTTGATTCATGTGGCAAAAGGAGACTTTGAGGAGTTTGGTCAAAATACACATTCTACTTACCTCCCTATTTCTGAAAGCATAATTAAAGTATTTGGAGGCTGTGGAGCCTGATGTGTCATTATGAATTAGGATGAAGAAGGCCAGTCTCTACTCATACTTCTTCAAAACGAATTGATCATGCACTATTGGCCAGCCTGCCAGTTAATTAATATTTAAATAATGGTTATGGGCTGTGTTACCAACTGGTGTGTTTCTGTTTTTATTTCTATAAGCATAATAACAAGACATAGAGTAATTGCTCCATAGATGTTTATAGAGTTCTTTTCTGGTTCCAGGTAGAAGTCAAACCTACAGGGTTGAAAACTATGTTGTCTCTGTGCACTGTCTGTAGTTAGGAGGCAAACAAGCTTAAAAAAACATCGCACAGTTGCAAAGGTGCATGTGCTGGTAGGGACTGAGAGGACTGAGAGTCTAGGTCTGTCCCAGTGTCAAGAAAACTTGCCCCAGATGTGGTAGTGCTGATGTAGCTGAGATTGGCAGGGAAACACGAGTTCTTACTCCAATTCAGGGATACATTAAAGGGGCATAGAGAGATGAGTGACATGATGAAATTGTATCTTAAAAAATCAAATCCAAACCAGTATCAGACATCTGCTATACAGTGTATGTGAAGCTCTGACAGATTATAGATAAAGTATTTTAAGAATTTTAATCTTTTGGAATTGGTAACAGAGTGCATGTGGGGAACTATAGTTTGTTTTTGACTTAGAATTCACCTCTCAGTCTATTCTTGGAGCAATACCAATCACAGACCTTATAGACAGTACTACCTGGGCAAGAATTTGCTCGCATCAGCTCTCCTTCCATCCTTAGTGTTTTCACGGGGTCTTTCCTGGGTGGGAAAAGGGAAACTCTGGCCCTGTTATCAGCCAACATTAATTATGGACACTTTAATTATGGACCACTCTTCTTTTCAGAAGAAGAAAAGAGAAACTCTGAGAGGTATGAAAATGCATTCTGTAAAAGAGAAATCCACTAGGCCTGTGAAAACTTAATGGCAGGAAGAATGGGAATAGATTTCTAAGGCTTGAAAGATGAAGATAATCATTTCAAAAATTATTTGTAATGAGAACCAGAAGAGTGCTTCATAAGATGCAAGGAGACCACAGGCTTGGAAAGATAAAGGCAGAGAATCATGAGACGGGAACATTCTGAAATGAGAATACAATAGGACGACAAGTCGAGCAGAAGAGGGAACTGGATGAGCCCAGGAAGAAGTGCAGCTGAGTTAGCTAACCTTTCAAGATCTGCCTTGTTTTTCCCATTCGCAGAGCTGAAAAAGGGCATATTAGTGTCTTTGCTCACTATAGATTGGGTCCAGCACAGACACATGACCGAAGCTGAGCCAATCAACTTCTTCTAAAATGTTGCCATAAACACATGTGATTACTCTGTGGGCTGAGGTGGTACTGAACCAGAGAGGATACGTGGGGCCACCTGAGTGGCCCCTTTCATCCCCCCCCCTTGGAGAAATGCAGTTCTGCATCACAGAGAGAGCAGAATTAAGAAGCTCAACAAAGACGAAGAAAGACAAAAGACCACCGGGTTTGGAGAGAGACAGACACAGAGAGAAAGTAGCTATCTTGGTCCCTGACTGCTTTCCAGTCTCCCAGGAGGCCTCCCGAGACTTCCTGACTTTGGGTTCTGTGAAGTACACTTGTATTATTTTTAAAACTTTCCCCTTCTGGCTTGCCCTCCCTTGAATGGGATACTATTATTTGCAACCAAACGGTCCTTGACCAAGGAAGATGGATTGCAAAAAAACACTAAAAACAAAACAAAACAAAAAACCCAGTAGCAGTGTAGACTTCTGTTTTGAAAGTCAACTGGGGAATATCTATGCAGCATTTCTTGAATTCCCACAAAAATACATATGAATTAAAGGATTTAGAAAAAATTCACAATAACATTGAAAATTGAGGCTGGTAGTCAACCTAATTCCAGAACCAGGAGAGTTGATTTTTCAATACTTTTTCTGGCTTACCCTCTAAGTGGCGTTTGTCCTTGTGGGATATTCTCTCTTTCTGAGGCACTCTCTTTCTTTGGCTCCCAAGACTATTTTCTTTTCATAACTTTCATTCCTTTTTAGCTCTGTTTTGCTTACTTTTACTTTTTCCTTCTTCCTTACTTGACCCTTTATCGTTTCAACAGCACTCCCGAGCCTTCCCATCCCCTCTGCCCAAGCAACCCCATGTGCACACACGGTCTCTGTTTTCTTTCAGATGCTGATACTTTACGATCTGTGTGCTCAGCACATAGCTCCTAAATGTACAAACGTCTTCTACCAGAAACGTCTACTGGGATGTTGTAAGAGCAGTTCATATGAAACTAAACTCATCTTTTTTCCAGCCAAATCTATCTCTCTTTCAGAAAAAAAATCTTACCTTCTCCATCTACCCAGTCATTGAAACTGGAAACTTGGAATTATCCTGGAATGCTCCCAGTCTTGTTTCCTTATGCCCATTCACGTACCAAGTCTAGTTATAAAAATATGGAGAAACCGCCGAGGCCCTCCATGGATGGCTGATTTATCTCTGGGAACCTCTAAGGTTTCTCTCCCTCCCCTGTGCATTGTTTCCTACAGCCTCAGCTGTCCTGACAAAATATAAAGTCCCTTTTATGTTTGTCTGTGTTTGCAGTAGCTAATGTTTACATGCTTCATGTGGAGCTGGCGCACAAACACAATGCATCTTAACTACTTTTTCCACCTCCTTTCCCTCTCCCTCTTTCTCCTTCTCTTGATCCTCTTTTCCTTGAGAAAGGTTAATCTCTCTACTTTCTATTGTCTAGCTATATGTCTTTTATCTTGCTCTTTGTTTATAATTTGGAGCTCCCCTATAAGAGAAACCATGCCATATTTTAGTTGATGCATCTGATTTATTTTACCCAACACTGTGGGCTCAAAGTGCATCCACTTTCCTACAAATGCCTCAAGTTCACCTTCTTTATGCCAGAGTAGTATTCCATTGTATATAAATTTCACATTTTATTTATTCATTCTTCTGTTGATGGACATATAGGCTGCTTCCAATATTTAGCCATTGTGACTCATGCTGTCATGCATGTGACTGTGCAAAGATCATGGTAGTATGATGTCTTTAACTCTTTTAGGAAGATGCCAAGCTGGGCTAAGTAGAATTTCTAGTTTTGGTTTTTTGAGTGCCCTCCACCCTGATTTCCTTAGTGGTTGCATGAATTTACATTCCTGCCAACAATGTAGAAGGAGTGAAGCAGAAAATGATGAAATAAAGAATTCTAGTAATAGTGGTGGGAATTAAAATTCATTCATTGGGCTGGGGATATAGCTCAGTGGAATAAGCACCTGCCTAGCAAGCGCAGGGTCCTGAGTTTGATCCCCAGTACTGCCAAAAAAAAAAAAATAATAAAAAAAATAAAAAAATAAAATTCATTCATTAATTGATCAATTTGGTGGTACTGGGCATTGAACACAGGTCTTGGGTGTGCTAGGTAGGCAAGCACTCTACCACCAAACTACACCTCTAGCTGGGGGAAGTGAGAGCAGCCCTACGGGATGTGGTTCTCTTCTATCTTCTTATTTTCCAATCGCTTAGAACAATGCTCCTCAAGTGTGGTTCAGGTCAAGGCCAGGTTTGAGACTGCTTGTCAACTGTCAGTGCGGGGATAAGCACAAAAATTGACAGCATTTACCTCACCTTCTTTGGCTCAGGTACAGTTTATAGGTGAGTGTACTTACCACTGACCAGAATGAATTGAAGATTAGACCTCTCTGTGGATCACGCTTTGCGCAACACTGCCCAGGTAAGGCATCCTCAACATAATTTTTTAAACTGAGGAATTAGCCTCACATTAGATATCTGCAAAGTGATGCAGGAAGCATAGGTTGTGATGAAAACGGACCAATGTGAAGTTAACAGAATAGAATGAAACATAAGGGGACATGATAAAACACATGAAAAAGAAAAGAGAATGAGCTCTAAAAGAAAATAATGAGATAAAGTTGCTAACAGTAAAATCCAATCACCTTGAATCCACATGAGAAGCATTAGAAAGCATAATTAATATTATACAAAATCCAGTAAGTAGCATGAAAGAAAAATCTCAGCTGTTGTAGAATGCAGGGGGAAAATTCAAGGAAGTATAAAAATGGAGGGAAGAGCACAGATATAAGGGCCAAAACCAGAGAACCAATAAACCAACCCACCAACCAATCAACCAGCCAACCAACCAACCAAACAAACAACTAAACAAGCCAACAAAATAAATTTTCTTCTAAAGAAAAAAAAAAAGCAATATGACTAGGATAGCATTAGTAATGAAAAATGTAAGATAAAACATTCTTAACTGAAGTGAAGCAAGGGATATGCAAAGCTTTCAAAGGCTCATTTGATTCCAGGAGAAAATCTATGTAAAGAGAATTCCTCTTTCATTCATCTGGGCAAGATTTCCAGGCTCAAAGAATAAAGAAAGTCTACTGGGAATCCAGTCAGAAAAAGCAAAAGTAGGAAAAATCTAGGCTCATTCTACTTCATAGAAATAAATTCAGTGTTTACAGTTTTGAGTTTTGAGGGAGGAAAAATAACTACAAACAAAGGATATTGTGTACAACCAAGTTATCTTAGTTCTTCATATAGAAAAGTACTAACGTGGTAGAATTAACTTGTTCTACAAATGTATCTATGCTTCCTGTATGTCAGTCATTTTAGACACAGTGCTAAACAAGGCAGATACACATAAAACAGAAAAAATGTAACTTTCTTGAAAAAATGTGCTTGAAATAATTCTCTAACCCACTGAATAATAAAGCAAAACAGAAGGATCAAATGTGGTAAAGTTGAAAACTTTTAGACCTAAGATTTGAAGCTAGTGGTTGTAGAAAGCAGCTATGACTGAACTATAATGAATGTCGTCGTAGAACTCAATGTAAATTTTATTTTTTAATAGAAAATAACATGGACAATATTAAAAATAATTTAGATTTTAAATCCAAGATTATTTTAACAAAGATCATGAGAGATGCATGGGAAGAAGTCAGAGGATTGAAAGGATGCGCTCTGATTCCTAACCCAGATAACAAATAATTAGATGTCTAAAATTACTTTTGCAAGTCTTACAAGTAGTACTTTTTATAATTCATAGAAATGCTTCAAAATAACAGTACAGAAAGACAGATCGTATATTAGTTTTAACAAAAAGGAACCATAGGCAAATTTGCCTTGCTTTTTAGTAATATCTAAATACTTGGTTTTGGATAAGGGACATATTAAACACAATTTAAAAGTTTAAAAGCAAAATCACAAGCAGGGATAGATGTTACAAATTCAGTGAGAAAGAAATAAAAGTATTTTAATGTTAGTATCAAAACCAAATGTAAGGTAAAACATTGTATATGACATGCCCATAGAGATATAGCCATGTTGAATCTTGTCCCACTGAGCATTATTACATTAGATCAGACAAGGCAAAACAACTGCAAGTACAAGTAAAATGGCATGAGCACACACTAAAATCCTCACTTCTCAGCCTAACCCCAGAAAAATAAGATAAAAACTATAATTAAATGTTGAAGTAATAAAAATGACATTTTAAAACAGGAAAGTGGCTGAGGGTACAGCTCAGTGGTAGATCATGGGCTGAGTATCTGAGACACTCTGGGTTCAACCCTTAGCACTAAAAATAAGTAAATAAATAAAATAGAAAAGAGAATTTTTCTTGAACCAGAGCCCAATCCATAGAAGAAAAATGAGAATGGAAGTATCAGAAAAAAGTTCCGGATGTTTTCACAGTAAGCCACTTGCTGCCCAGGACCCAATCCAGAAAGCCACAATCATAAGGAAGATAGTCTGGGGATACAATGGTGAGAATTCTGCTGCAAAAAATGAACTCAAGCAAACATCAGGAAGCCCATAGGACATGACTACATGGCCACAGGGTCACAATATTCTCAACAAAGAGAGAAGCTCATCTTAGGAAATGAGACAGAAAAAAACACTAAATAAAATAAAAGGTTAGTAACCTTGTCTTAGTTGCTTGCTTCTCATTGCTGAGACAAAATACTCAACACCCAAAATGAAGAAAGGAAAGGTTTATTTAGCTTACAGTTTGTGGACGTTTCAGTCCATACTTGGCTGCTTAGAGGCAGAGTAGCACATGGCAGAGAGCAAACTGTTCAGGGCAGCAGCACACAGCAAAAACCCAGAGCAAAAGGGAGGAATGGTGGAAAGCAGCCTCTTTTTCTCCCTTACCTTGTAAACAGCCTACCCCCACCCAGGGGGTGTGTAGTTCTCACACAATGTCCATGCCCCCCTCTTCCACAGGCTCAGGATGTGTACAAAATAAGCATTCTGGCTTCCTGCTGAATCACTCAGCCAAACATCTAGACTCCCCAAGTTGACACAGTGTATCAACCATAACATTCCACCCCTTGTCAGCTTGGCAACCAGACACATTTCCTTAAACCAGTTTCCAGACACAAAGACATGCTTATATTAGAACCATAACATTTTTCCCTATACAAATGAAAATTAAACACTTCTAACATTTAAAGGCACAAAATAAACATAACCATTCCAAAAGGTACCAATAAGGGAAGATAGAGCATTTGGACCAAAGCAAGCCCAAAATCCAGCAGGGCTAACATTGTGTCCTGTAATTTCACATCCAGCATCTGAAGCAACATGTTGTACATTGTAAGCTCCAAAGTGCTTGCATGAGTCCACCCCTATGGCACTTCTGGTGGTTACAACCTCCATGGCTTCTCTCTTAGGCCTGCTTTGCTCCCTCCTTGCAGCTTTCCTCAGATGATACATAGTCCTGTCTTTTCTAAACTTCTGAGGTCTCCAGTGCACCTTTTACTTCACACTCACACCCTCACATATTGCCCTCTCCAGAGCACACTGCCTGGCCTCCCAGGCCCTCTGAAATCTGGGCAGAAGCCTCTTTAACCTCAGAACTCTTCATTCCCCTTGCACCTAAAGCCAGGGCTACGTGGATGATGCCAAGGTCTGCTGCCACCTGAGCAGCAGCCAAACTTTCCTCTCTCTTGGGCATAGGGGTTGAGTGCCTGGATTGCTGGGCACCCTGAATCCAATTCTGAGGAGCAAATTCTCTATGCCGCCTCCATTCTGGAACCTGGTGCTCTTTAGCTTCCTTCTCAGCAATAGAGAGCTCCTCAGCCTTATCTTTGCAATCCACAGTTTCACTGGAGCTTTCTTTCCGGCCAAACTCACAACATTTTAAATCACCCTGCTGGACTCTTTTCTCTTGATTGTCAATATAAATCTGGCTAAAAGCCCCCAACAATAACCATGCCACTGCCCCAATATTCGACTGCCTTGAAATTTCTTTTGCCAGATTAATCAGTTAGCTGCCGCCCTTAATTTCAGTCTTAGGCAAAGTCTCTGGACACGAGCAAAATACAGCCAAACTTTCTGCCAAGCCATAACATACATTGTCTGGAGTCCAACAACCAATGCAGTTCTTCTTCCCAACAGAAACCTCCTCCTGAACCTGGTCTTTACCGGCAGGATTTCTATCAGCCTTCTGGTCTTCCAAGCGCTGACCAGACATCTCCAAACCTTTCCAAACTCTTCCCACAAGCAATTTTCAAAGGCTCTTAAACCACATGGTCAGGTATAGTCACAGCAACAACCCCACTCTAGGTACCAAATTCTGTCTTAGTTACTTTTTTCTCGTTGCTGAGACAAAATACTCAACACCTAAAATGAAGAAAGGAAAGGTTTATTTAGCTTACAGTTTGTGGAGGTTTCAGTCCATACTTGGCTGCTTAGAGGCAGAGTAGCACATGGCAGAGGGCAAGCTGTTCAGGGCAGCAGCACACAGCAAAAACCCAGAGCAAAAGGGAGGAATGGTGGAAAGCAGCCTCTTTTTCTCCCTTACCTTGTAAACAGCCTACCCCCACCCAGGGGGTGTGTAGCTCTCACACAATGTCCATGCCCTCCTCTTCCACAGGCTCAGGGATGTGTACAAAATAAGCACCCTGGCTTCCTGCTGAATCACTCAGCCAAACATCTAGACTTCCCAAGCTGACACAATGTATCAACCATAACAAACCTTAATCAGGTAAGGCAAGACATCTTAAAATAAGGACAGGAATTTATAAAACAGGAACAAGTAGTTGTAAGGAGGTAAAGAACAACCACCTATTAGAAACTTGAGAAAAAAATATTTATATATATATATATATATATATATATATATGTATATGTATATATGTATGTGTGTGTGTGTGCATGTTTATATCTGTATAGGTATGAAGTATAATATAAAAATATGGTGGATGTTTAAATTTATAAAGTTTTTGTAGTAAAAGGCACATTGCCATTAATCTCTCTTGAAATGCTCACCGCTTCCTTTGAACAGACTTGTCCCAGCCTTTGTGCCACTTTCTGAAGCAGCTCTGGAAGTGCTCTTTCATGAGGGTGTTTAGTTGCACTGTCATGGTTGGTTAGCTTGGTGTCCTGAATTGATTAAAAACGTTTCCCTTTACCTTGGTCATTTTAACTTTGGCAAAGAGCCAGAGCTGCCTAGTGCCAGATCCAGTGAAGAAGTTTAGTGAAGACACACTGTTTTTATGAGCCTACCTTTCTGTTCAGTGGCACCTGGCAGCAGCGTTCACCATATTTATGACCATAACTTGTGAAGCCACTCACAAAAGAGAATATCCTGAACTGCTTCACAAAGGTGCAATAATGACATAGTCAGTTTGTTTGGAGCTAGTGGGGAGTATTGTGTCAGGGATTCATAAAATTGACAGATTTTAGAAGGTGTATTGTGTTCATCAGAGCCTTGACCCATTGATGAGCTCACAGCTGAGGAGCTGGTAGGAAGTGGGGCCTGAGCAGAAGAGGTGGGTCACTGGAGTTTACACTAGAACTAATGCTTCTTTTCTAGCTGCCATGCATGAGCAGCTTTCCTCTGCTCTGCCCTTGCACCATGCTGTCTCTGCCTTGGAGCCAGCCAGTTATGAACTAAGTCCCCGAAACTGTGAGCCACCAAATGCAACCTCTCCTCTTTCACATTGGACATGCCAGGTATTGTGCCTCTGAGACAGGAGAGCAACTAATGCAATGAACCAAACTAGCAGCTCGTTCTTTAGCAAGTCCTATTAAATAAGTAATGCTATGGAAATACAAAAGAAAAAAACAAGAAAGCATAAACAAATAGTATTTAAAGCAAAGATAGAATCATAAACATAAAATGCTTTAAAAATTAAAATTTCAGGAACAACATTGTGTCAAGAAAGTTGAAACATAAATAAGGAAAATATTTTCAATGTGCCCTATCCTCCTTTTTTCTTGGTATCAGGAATCGAATTCAGAACCTTGTGCTTGCCAGGCAGGTGCTATGCCGCTGAGATCTATCCTTGGCTAATAAGGCAAATATCGTAAGAAAAATATAAATTGTCAAAATGAGCCCAACACCTCAGGCCAAGAAATATAAAAGATATGGAATCAGAAGGCAGGAATTTTTCCTATGAAAAGGTACCAGGCCCAGCTGGCTTTATGGGTAAGTTCCAGCAAATCTTCAAGGAACAGTTAATTCCCATTGCATGCAAACTTCTCCAAACAATATAAAAAGGTGGAAAGCCAGCCATACTATTTGGTAAAGTTAGCTTAACAATAATATAAAAATCAGACTCTATTCATACTTGATTTGCTCTCTAACTTTTTTTGCAACAATTTTATTAATAGATAGCCTATAGCTCTTGTTGTTCATGTGTTTGAGAATTTTCTCCCTATTACATATTCAAATTAGTTATTGCTGTTTCAAAGAAAATTTGAAGTTTTAAAAATGGCTATGAGATCATTGGATACAAAGGGACTTTGTCTTTCAGGAATCTAGTTTTATGCTTGAATTCAATAGTTGTCTCCAACTTTTTGTTTACAACAATTTATGTAGTAAAGACATATACTCTGAATTATGAGTATTTATTTGGAAAACTAAGAAAAACAGTCTCAAAGGTCCCAATCACCATACATCAAGTTCCCTTTCATCTTTCTACATTTTGCAGATATCTTCTGCATGTAAGTGATGAAGAGCCACACAGATGTTAGACATTATAGGAATGGTCACTCTGGTATGACAGGTTTGAGAAATAGCTCTGTCTCTAATCCCAGGGCAACATGTTTTCCCTTTGCAGTTCCTCTGTCTACCTATTTTCTGAGATCACTGCTGGAAAGGCAACCAGTACTTGAACTGCTACATTCATTGCTTGTGAGTTAGTGGGGGCTTAAAGTGGCTTTGTCTAGGGACAAACATACTCTCAGAGCTATTACTCCTTGTTCTTGCCTCTTATTGGTATTTATTTTCTTATAAACTCTGCGTCACAAGTGGGAAAGTAGCAGCACTGCATGTCCACATAAGATGGTGGAAAGAACACATAACACCAATCCTGGCTTCAAATCATGAGTACTTTTTTTTTCATGATCTCAGGTTAGTTGTACTTCTAGCCCCCTATTAATTAAATAGGATTACTAAAACTTTATAACACAGGGTTGTTAGAGAAAATATATTATGTAATATGTACAGCACTATGTAGTACAGCTTTTGTTATGTATAGCTGGTGTTCCATATGTACAGGTTCCTTTCCTCTTAAACATTTGATAGGTAAGTATGACCCTAGATTACCTGATCATAGCACCATGGCAGTCAAAAATTGAAAAGAATTAAAGATAATTAATAACTTCCATCTTCTTTTGTATAGGAGCATAGTTTTGATTTAGTGCCCACTACCCAACAGGTATTCACCTATTTGCAAAACAGGCATATACGGTGATTACTAACAAAATAATAAAAAGGTGTACTAGTCAGCTTTCCCATTGTTAGCAGAGATACCCAACAACCACAAGTTAAAGGAGGGGGAGTTTAATTGACTCACATTTTGGGGGATTCAGTCCCTGGTCAGGGGGATCCAAGGCAGAAACATGTTGGAAGGGTGTGGCAGAATAAAGGCTCATAGCGTGGCATCTAGGAAGCAGAAAAAGAGAGCAAAGAAGCCAGGGGCAAGAATACACCCTTCCAACTCATACGTTCAGTGACCCACCTCCAGCCAGGCACCAGTCCCTAATAACATCTTCAGTCGTAAACTGATGAATGGACTATCCCACAGAGGAGTATAACACCCTCACGACCCCATCACCTTCCCAAAGCCCCAGGTCTGAACACATGGGGCTTTGGGGGGATATTTAGGTCTAAATCATAACAACCTGACTGAGCACTTCGTGGTTTCCAAAGGACATTCACTTTCATCATTTACTTGTGTTTTCACCAAAGCCTCCCTGGTAAGTTCAGTAAAATTATCATTCCCATTTTATGCTTAAGGAAATTTAAGATTAAAAACTTTTCAAGGACTGCTGGGAGACAGCTGTTAGAACTTGGAACTTGGGTTTGCTGGATCTTCTTGCACAACCTTGTTAACTTTCCTCATAGTGTCTTGTGCTTTGGGAGAGTGTGTGGACTAAATAAGAAAAGGATAGGAAGGTCATTTGAGAGTACTTTGGCAATCTCCTGCAGGATTGAAAATATGCAAAATCCATGACCTAGCAACTCTGCCTCTAGGTATATACCCCAGGGGACCTCTCTACAGGTGCACAAGGACAGAAGGACAAGAATGTTTCTTTCAGCATCTTTTGGTTATAGCAAAATTGGAAGTGACTAAAGGTTGTTTGTAGAAGAATAAATAAATAAACTCCATTTCGTCACTTAATGAAGTGTTATATAACGGTTAAAGGGTTAGCGCTCAGAAATGTGATATTGAATGAGAAAGGAAATATTAGAGTGATACATATATTTTGATAATATTTATACAATATTTCAAATGTGGAATGTCAGATGCTGTTTGCAGACATGTATTTGTTATAAAATAGAGAAACATCAATTACAGGAATGTATATCCATTTCCGTGTGATGTTTGCTTCTGAGAAGGATGTGGGAGGTCTTAAGGGGGGAAGAGGATCTTGGCTTTATTGTAATATTCTCATTCTCTTTTTCAATGTAAAAATAAAAAACAAACATGAAAAATGTTAATATTTGCTAGTTACTGCCACTGGCACATAGATGTACTTGTTTTTAATGTATAATTTAATATTTAAAAATTAAAAAGAGAAAAATTTTGTTTAGAACATAGAGCAGTGATAAGAACATGGGTTTCAAAGCTAGACCTGGTTTGGGTCCCAATTCTGTCATTTTTAAATGCTATTAAAATGAAATACATCTCCACACCACAGATACAATCTTTTTGAGACCAACATAGTTCATATCATGTGAGAAATTTCCAAGATCCTTTAAAAAATTCCATTTATATTTTGGTATCTTCTGTCATGTATAGCTTTGGGCAGTATCTATAAATGTCTGGGCACAGCATTAAGTCCATTTCCCTCTCAGTTACTTAAAACTCAAATTGTATTCAGTGTTGTTATTTCATATGAACAGGAAGAACCACTGGGTGGCTTGAAGTCCCCTGAAGTGAATCATAAGCAGTGGTTTATACAATACATACTTCAGAAGATATCACACATGCTTCACACACAAAATAGTCTCACTCATGCCCCTCCAGACTATAAAGCCTTGCAAGGATATGGTATTGAGTTTATTTTCCACATAAGTGCTAGTTCAGTTTGTTCCTGTCTAGATGGTTCTGACATCAGAAAGACTAAAGAGACATCAGTACTGACTAGGTTAATAGATGTCATGTACTGTCTTGTGTTACTCTAGCTCATGAATTTTGAGAGGTACATCTTTTTCTTTTTTCATATGTCAACATTTTACATTGGGATGCATCTCTAGTTGTTGGGATATAATTGTTCACCATCAGCCATATTTTTTTGTCACATTTTAATGTTACTAGAAAAGTGTAGCTATTTTGAGAGCTTGAGAGATTTTCATATTTTTCATCAGTTCTGTCTCCCCAGCTGGATCCTCAAGGCCAGGGGTTGTTCCTTTGTGTTCCTGTAATCTCTCCTGTAGTGGTCCATACCAATCGAGGACAGCTGTCAGTATATCACTGAAAGGAACATGGTGGGGGCAGAGAGTCACAGACTCAGTCTTAGCACTCTCCTTTGTTAAGTGATAGATTTTGGAAACTCTTTAACCTTTCATGGCCTCAGTATTCTCCACACTCAGTATATTTCCTGCCCTGTACACTCCCCAGAGCAACCCTGAAGATCCAGTGGGACCATACATGTGAAAGTCCTTTGTACCCCCCAGTGGCACCCAATGCATCCATGGATTGCTCAGTATCACTGTTGGGTTGGCAAGCTGTTCTCATGAAAGACCTTCCCTAAAACCAAGTTGTTTAAAGATAGGATTTCCAGTGAACTTGTTTTGTTTTATTCAAGGCTGACATATTTCTGATATTCTGTTTCAGACTCGACTGTAGCACTCGGCTTGGGTTTGAAGCAAACTGGGGATTAAAGATTTCATTCCTGGTCCTGCCTCTGACCTTGGTCTCTGTTTGACCTTGTGCAAATTCCACTTTCCTGTAGGGCAAGCTGTCCAGACAGAGAACATTTAGCTATGGTTTACCTTGGATTTGAAACATTTTCCCTCAGTGATTTATGTCTCTGACATGGTCTCATTTTATATAACCCCAAACAAAGCCTCATTTGTTTCCCTTGGCCTCTTTAAAATCACCAGAGTGACTTACTCTATATATTTAAGCTTTGCAAAACTCCCCAGGATGTATCCCCTTATAAAACTCCCCAGGATGTATCCCCTTATATATACCAAGCCAGTTGCGCTTTGTTGATTAGCTTGGTGATCTTTTGGATTTCTTTAGGGACTTCGACCTTATGTTCTCATGATGAAATGAGCCAAGGATGACAGAAAATATAAATTGATCTTTATAGCTGATGTCCCTGTATTCATCCTAGAAGTTGGATCTCTGATTCAACTTTAATCTTTCAGTAGTGATCTGGAAGTATGCAGTATGAACTGCGTAGCGGTGCAGAGCTGCAGTGACTTTCTAGACAAGTGTTTTACCCACTGAGGATGTATAAGTAACCCCCAGATGCCAACTCTCCTCAGCTGTGAAGAGCATTGTTGAATATTTTGTCTTTTGAATTAACTGGTTGGACCAGCCACCAACCAACAATCAGTTTCTCCTTGTACCAATCCATTCATATACTGTGTTCACTGAGCCCTTCCTTAATCAGTGCTTTGATGTGGAGGAGACAAGCAAAAGATGCATCCTAATCTTTGCCTTCCAGGAAATTCCAGTTTGATTGGAGAACCTTAACCTCAGAAGACAAATATATTATACATTAATAGAACTTAGGCTAATTATAAAGAGGACTGTGGAACTTCCAACAGTCTGCCTGACCCTGTAGAGAGTATAGAGGAAGAAATAGAGCTATGCTTTGGTAAAATCTAAAAACATGTTTCAAGTGAGTTACAACAGTTAGTGCTCTTTGGAGTGCATGTCTGCTTATGTGTGAGTGGGCTTTTCACTGGGGCAGCTCCATCATGGAAAAGGCATAAGAAATTCAGATAACTTGAACCCTTGTGATCTCTTCCCAGTGCTGGACAGCTGTCCACAGGTGAGGCATGAGCTGCTGCTTTGACATTTTGCTGAGATGTTGAGATGGATGAACAACCCAGGACAGTGAAGGGGAAAATTATTAACAATCTGGCTTTCTCCCCTACAGCCTCTGAGCTAATGTCCTTCAGTTGTTGGATTATCTATTCTTTGAAAAATCCAGATCCATTTGTGCCCTGGCTTCTTCTGAGATACTTAGCCTTCTGTGATGGAGTCCAACAAGGCCGCCTTCAAAGGCCACATCCTTGTTTTATTTTGGATGACTTTCCTATTCCCACCCCAAGTGACAAAATCCATTATTGATGTATTGGCAGGTGCGTTGCTCACGTTCTTCTGGATTAAATGGGATTTAAATGCGGCTATGCAGGTAGTCTGCTTTAAATTGGAGAGAGCATGTTTCTGCGCTATGCAGTTGGGTGCATCTGTACATGCTCAAGAATGACAGTCAACTTAAAAGCATTTCACATCACCATTTTCTTTCTTGTTGATTTTTCTGAGGCTACTTTTTTTTTTAAAAAAGTCTTGGAATGCTTTGAGGAGGCTCATTCTTTCCCTCAAATGTCAAGCTTTTTTCTCAAGTCAGCATTTCTGGTATTTTCTTTGGGGGGTGAATGTAATTCAGAACCACGTCTATAGAATTGGGGTGAGGTACAGAATTTTAGACAGTTCAACAGTAAATGATGTTTCCTCTCAGTTATCCAAGTAGTTATGGTGAATGTTTTAAAAAGACATGTCTGAAATCATCTGGGTTAATAACTCACTTCTCTGCACTGCTTTGAATAAACAGTGGTTGTGTATATCTTTTTAAAGGGTTACTGATCATTTTAAAAAAATCAGCATTAAGGATTTAATTCTTTTGTTTCACAGAGAAAGCTTAGCAAAGCATCCCGTGTCCCCTCTTTACCCCATTATATTCTCAGGAGCAGCTGCTGCTGCCTTGGCCACAATACAACATTTATTTGCTGATTTTGGGACATTAGTGTCCAAACTTGGCTGAGCTGCAGGGATCCCGAACTTCTTGGAATACAAGGCTACAAGCCGTGGGTCATAGGCCTGAGAGGCACCTGTGAGTGTAGCATTCTTAATAGTCCGTAAGCAGAGAGCGCTGCGTTCCCACCGACAGTGTTCTATGCCCAGGAGACTACACTGGTCTTTCAGTATAACTGATCCTAAGACGGAAGCCGGGACACACAGCTTCCATGGAGCAGGGGGTCTCTTCTGAACTTCCCCAAAGATCTAGAGGCTTGCCATCTACACATGATCATTTGTCCAACGAGCTTTGGTACCTAACTTGGGAAAAAGTGAGGCAGTCCAGACGAAATGAACATTTCTGGAATCCCTCCTTCTTGAGAGTTTTAACCCAAACTCAGTCCCTTCCCAAAGACTTCCTTCATTACTTTAGGAGAAACCTGCTTTCTGTGCCTCTTGCCTTGGGCATCTGCCACAGTTCCACCTTCTGCTGTCCTGAGAACCATGCCAGAGGAGAGGAAAACTCTGACAGCACTGCAGTGGGAGGTGCCATATCTAGGACATCCGTGTCTAAAGCTTTCGTGGCTCATGCTCTGCGCTCTGTGCTCTGGTCCATGGCAGCCATTCCCACCTCACCACTTGCCATGCCCTGACTTGTAGTTTGTCTCCCAGCAATTCCAAGCATCCCCAGTCCTTATGCTTCCCAGATGAACCTGCATTCTTTCCTCCTTCTCTTTGTAAGTGTTCTTTCTACTTGAAGTTCCCTTTTCCCAGTAGCTGCTCCTACTTCCCTCACCCTCTGTATTACTTTTCAGATATTACTTGGTGTCACTTCCCCAAAAAAGACCTCCCTGAGCCCCTTCCTTCCAGCCTTCCCTGCTAGTGGATGTGCACACACCGCATTGCTCGACAGCTGTCTGCTTGTGTGCTTGTCTCTCCCATTAGACTGCGAGCTCCTTGAAGACAGATGCTGAGTTCCTTTATTTGTACTCTTTCTTATGCTTGATTCAGGGACTGGCACACAGTGCATATTGAAAATAAATGCTCAGTAAGTTGAATGAGTGCGCAGAAGAGTCCCTGGGTAGGGAGAGGATGGTCCTTTTGGGGTGAAGTTGTATTCAGTGGCCAGCAGAGAATAAGCCTCATAATCACAGCAGTCCTTCTCTAAGTGAACAAATACAATCTGACAAATTTTTTCAATATGTTCAACTCTTACAATAATACTACAAGGTAGGTACTGTGATTATCCCTAGTAAAGGTTAAGGGAATATTTATTATGAGAATTGTAACAGCAATAATTAAAATGTAAAATTATAAAAAGACAACATCTCAAGAGAGAAGCTAGGCGACTTTCTTAAGGCCACACATGGTCATAAAAAATAGAGCCTGGGATTACTAACCAATGCCAATGTAATGGGCTTAAGCAATGACATCTTATTTTTTGGAGATGGGTATAGAAACAGGCCGTGTTGACTATCAAATGAAATTCCCCCAAATGCAATTAGAGTTTAAATTACTCTACTGGGAGAACTCTAAAAACAGTCAAATAAAAAATATTTCATTCAGCCTTGGTCTGGCAGCCTCTGATGCACATGGGCTCCAAAGGCAGGAACAGCTTGTTAATTTGGAATTTAACTACCAGAAATTTCTATTAACAATTATTGCTGGGAAGAGTAATTGATGCATAATGATGGCTCCAGGGTATTCCATGGTCATGAGGTACCTTGTGAATCATCAAAAAAAATGGAAATCATGTTCAATCTAAGTCTAGCATTAAGTTTGCTTTATTGTCTTTGAAGTTTTTGGGTGTTAGTCACTTCTGAATAACTTCTATAAACTTAACTATATTAAATACTTGAATGATCAGAAAGACCCCTTAAAGAGAAATTTTACTACAATTTCAAACTTGATTATTTTTCTTTAAAAGATATGTCAGTGTGATAAAATTTCTGAAATTCAAATGCATGAGAAAAATATTAACTCGTATCCTTCAGCAATTACATACATCTCAATGAATGGATATCATTTGCACATTTTATAAATATTTACCAAGCTGGTACTTGCCCTGGGTACTGAACTAGGTACTGAAGCTGCAGGGGTTGTTAAGGCATATACCACCCCTGCCCTTCCATAATGAAGAGATCCATGAAATGTTTTGATGCTTAAGAAATTCTGATTCTCAAAGACTAATGTTCTTGTGGATAATGCCATGACTTCGAGGCTGAATTAAGTAAGTGCTAGAACTGAATTAACAGCCTCATGTTGTGTAGAGACAAGAAAAGGGAGGGCTGGACTTGAGGACTGAGAGGTGGGACAGGGCAGTGACTGCATGCAGTTGCACATGTGGGCAGAGGCCCTGTGGCCCTGTAAGAAGATGTCACACACCGGCCAGACAGTTGGGATTATGGAAGTCTGGACTTATCCAGTGGAGAGAAGAGCAAATGGGTAAGCTTCATGTGCGAATACACTGGCAGGGTTTCAGTATGTGGGGAGCTTGCTGGGGTCCCTTCTGCACTTCAAGAAAAGTGCTGTGCCTGACTTTTATTGTCTGCTGGTGGTACTGGATGAGGAGCGGCAACACTGGCAGAACAAGTGCACTCGCCACCTACTCTGAGAAGTGGAAAACCTTTGACAAATGAATTAATGAACATTCACTGCTCACTTGGATAAAACTATGGCCACCAAGGTTGGGACCGGAAGGAAGTGGAGAGGAACATGAGGGCTTATTCTCACAGTGTCTCTGGGGAGAAGTCTATCCAGGGCACTCAAGGGCCGTGCAGAGCCTTGCTGAAGTGGAAGCCAACCTTTTCCATATGCTTCAGGCCTTGGGGTATGACTTGTTGGCTTCTTGCATGACAACTCAGGGACACACTTGGAGAGCCAGAGAGAGCTCTCACGTCATCCCCCCGAGATCTTGGGGACCAGACACAATCAGGGCTTTGGGGAAAAAGCCCAACAGCCTGGAGCTGTCAACCTAGCAGGTCCTAAGCAGAGTGAGGGCCAAGCAGAGAGGAGAGCTGTGGGCTGGGAATCAGGGCTTTAGGTCTCCAGTTCCTTCCCTCTAAGAGCCTCAAGTCAAGGGTCCAAAGCTTGCGTTGGCTCTAGTTGTGGATTGGCAGCTCGCTCACTTAGACCACTGCAGAATTGGGATTTGTTTGCTTTAAAGTTTCCTCCAAGACATATTTAATAGGCAGATGTAAACCTATATATTCTCCTTCCAACAACGGTTGGATCCTCATGTTCCTTGACGCCTGTGTTCTTTTCCCAGGGTGTCCTTTAGCAACATAATCTGCACTTTGCTGAAGGAGAAGGGCCTTTGGCTTGAGTGCTTTCCCACCTCCCTGTCAGCTATTGCGTCTGTGTTCTGGAAACAGCTCACTCCAGCTTGTTTATTTATGATGGGCCCTGCGGTCAGCTGCAACTTAGTTTGCAGTTTTTTGGTAACATTTATTGTTTTCATCTGATTAAGAAAAAAATGCATGCCAATGGTTAAAAATTTGGAAAATACAGTGGAATGTAAAAATAAAAATTCAAGTCACTCATAATTCTATCACCCAGAGCTAATCACTATTAATGCTTAGAATATTTTTTCAGGCTTTAAAAAATCTAGGCAAATGTACAGTGGACGTGTGTCCATAGCTTCCTAAACAAAAATATAATGGAGATATAATTTCAACTGATTCTGATGTTTTTAGCATCTTAACTAACAAAGGCACCCAAATCTTTGTCCACGGTTCTCATTATATCTTCAGGAATAGATTGCCATGGAAGAAATTAAAGTCACCAGTGTATATATGTATTTAATGACTCTTGCTACAACAATGCCAATATAATTCCCATGAAGATCATGTCACTGTGCCCTCATGTGTCATTAATTTCAATGGGATAATTTAGGAGACTGAAATAGCATCTTCCTAACTTAAATCCCACTCTGTGGATTTCTGGTGAGCTTTATAATCTTTGATAGGAAGCCAGTTCCATAAGTCATGGCCCTTCGTTGCCTTCCCTGCATTTATGTTTGTCTTGCCCTGATATTGACTCGCTGGCTGCCCTAACTGGGGTCTGTGCACTTTTAAATCTATGAAACATGTTAACCCTCTGCACTACACATTTTATCTCTTCACTTAACAGGCATGTAATCATTCAATATTCATTGAGTATCCACAATATTTCAAGCTTCTGAAGGTAGAGCTGGGTGGATGAAAATCAAAAGTCCCTAATCTCTAGAAGTTCAGAATATAGAGGCAACACGCATGGGGAGTAAATTACAGGGCTATGTCACGCAACCAATGTTTAGCAATTACCACCCATGTGCCGTGGATCAGGTTAAGTAGCATGGGCAACAGCAATGAACAAGATAGGACTGTTTTTCTCCTTCCCATGGCTGTGATTGGCTGCACAGAATAGTTTTGTAAGTCGTTATAATACAGTGGGTAACTTAGAGGCAGCTTCATATTGCAGCTAAGGACATGGCTCTGAAGCTAGGCAGTCCGTGTTGAACTCTGGCTCAACCACTACTTAGCTGCCCTTGTGATTATGGGGAGGTCAGTTAGCCATTCTGTTCTTCATGGTTCTTCACTGGGGAAACAGGTAACCACGTCATGTCAACCACGTAAAACAAGGTCTGGTATACGGTGAGTGCTCATACTGATCTCATTCTTTTCTAAAGGACTATTATGATAGGGAAAGGGTGGTTTGGGCTCCTGGGATGTAAAAGACAGGGCCCTCGATTGAGACTTAAGAAACAGAGAAACTGCAGAGTCTGGGAGCTCCTTTAGGAGGAGAAAAGAGCCTTGGTCAGGAGGATGAGGCCACCAGTGACCCGCTTGGTGGTGGACAGTGGAGGTGTGTGTGCATCTCGGGGCGCAGTGCCTACATAGAGGGGCGATGTGGACTAGGCCCCCTGTTATCTGGTTAAATAACCCCTAGTTAGCATGGGCTGATCACACCCACACCTTCCCAAGCGAGTGGATGCCAAAGGCTTAAATAAATGAGACATTACAATGATTTCAGGGCTCCAGCAGGGTCTAACTCAATATTACAGCTTTGATATTCTCTGAGTTTAGACAAAGACTTCTCTGGGCAGCCAATATTTATTTGGTTTTTAAACGAAGGACAGGGAGACTCAAGAAAACACAGGAATCTAGCAGGACCTTGGGAGAATATTCCCAAGTAGTAAATTATGTCGATCAGGAGAACTACCTTGTTTATAGGTTGGTATTTATTGTAGGAGTGTGGAGCTTCAGCTACAGTCTCCTAGTACTTAATTGGGGTTGGAGCCAGACATCCTCAGCTGTGGCCTTATCTTGTCCTTTGAGGTGTCACAGCTTCACAGGCCAATATAGGCCTCAGCGGTGACCAGTGACTCACAGAGCTTTACTTACTATGAGTCCACTGCCCATGTTCAGACAAGATGTCTAAGCTTCAGACAACTCACAAGTAAACATGGAAAGCCAGTTGGTTAATATTAAATACTTCAGAGAGTTGCTTCACAGTGGTCTCCAACACCCTGTGAAGGACAATGGTGTCTCCCAAAAGCCTAAAGGAGGTCCAAATGAGCAGGGTGAGTATCTTTCTATTATTTATGGCTGTGTAACAGTATACTTCAAATTCAGTGGCTTTAAAATACAAAGATTTGGGGCTGATGATGCAGCTAGGTGATGCAACACCTGCCTGGCAAGTATAAGGTCCTGAGTTTGAGGGCCAGGACCAAAACATATATAGAAAAATACGACAAATAAAATGCAAAGTTTCAAAGAACAGCAGTTCAAATAATTGGATTTTGGATCAGAAGCCACAGAAGCCAGAGGAGACTGTACATGAGGTATGGAGTGGCATCTTTAAAGTGCTGGAAGAGAAAAAGCATGAGCAAAAGTTTAATCTCCAGCAAAGATATCCTTGAGCAATGAAAAGTTTTCTCAGAGGAGGGGACATTGAGAGCTGCTGTCACCAGCACATCTGTGGGGAAGAAACTCTAAATGATATCCTCCAAGCTTCAACCAGGAACTCGAAACTTTCCAGACGCAGAAAGGGCAGCAGACATAGTGAGTGTAACAGATGCTTTCTTCTCATCTTAAAATTCTTTAAAAATTCATTTGACTATAAAAGGGGAAATCATTAACAGTGTCTGAAGGGACATAAAACATGTGGCACAGGACAGTAGCAATGAGAGGCAGAGTAAAGGGATCTGTTTGGTTACAAACCTGCTATATTTTACTAGAAGTGGATGGTGAAATTTTAGGCATGAGTATGGTGGATCAGAGGACAACTACTATAAAAATAAAATGAAAAGACATAACAAGAACGCTAGCAGAAAAATTAAAATATGACAATAAAAAATTAAAAGGATCAAAAAGCATGAAAGGGAAAAAACCATTAGAGCAGACCAACAAAAAACAAATAATAAAATAGTAAATCAAACCGGAGTGAATATTTTAGTACAGGACACAGTGGAGTTTATGTTTGAGTTAAATTTGCGCTTCTCTTTCAAATTTCCTAAGACAGTAGCTTAGATTACTTGTTTTTTTCTAATGTAAGCTTTTACTACTAATCAAAAATTCAAATACACATTTAATGCAATAAATTACTGTAAGAAAACTACCAGCATGCACTGTAAAATTACATAATGAAGAATTATTGATGAAAAGGACATAATTCTAACTGTGTGTGCACCTAAAAATAGAAATTCAGAACATTAAGCAAAACCTGATAGTACAAATAAAGAGAGAAACAGGAAAATCCCACAAATATAAGAAACTTCAATATTCCCTTTCTCAGTATTAATGAGGAATTGGAAAGAAAATTAGCAAAAACATAGTCGGCTTGAATATCACTGACCAACTTTATTTGATTGACATTTATAAACCAATCTACCCCACAGAACAAGGAAACACATTCTTTGAAGTTGAGCAGTCCTCCAAATAGATCCTTTCTGCACCTTGCTGGGGGTGGGAACAAGAATTTAATAAAATTTAAAAGTATCTAAAGATGCAATTCATGTTTTCTGACCATAAAATAATTAAAAAGGAACTGAATAACCTGAATATCGGCAAATTTTATGAATATTTGGAAATTAAACAACATATTTCTAAATAGTCTACAAGTTAAATGGAAAGCTGAAAAGAAAGGGAATGTTTTTTAACTTAATGTCAATAAAAACAATATTTCAAAATTTGTGATATGCAGCTAAAGCAATGCATAAGGGGCAAATTAAATCATTAGCATTTTGTTAGTACTAAATGCTCATATTACAAAAGAACAACAGACCATCGAAGCCTCTACCTTAACAATTTAGAAATAGAAGAGCAAATGAAACCAGGAAATGACAAAAAGCATAAATTATAGCCAAGTGGAAAACAGAAAAATAAGTAAAACAAAAGGGCATTAGTAAACCTCTGTCTAGAATGACCAAAAAAGAAAGACAAGGCACAAGTGATCAAAAATGGAAATAAAAGGAGATACCACTGTAGATCTGTCAGACATCACGAGCACAACAACAACCCTATGCTGTAAACTTGGCATTTTAATGGGGTGATTTCTGGATATATCTCACATTCTAGTGAATCTCTTTTTGAGTTCACGGAATTTGAATGCAACCTCAGGATTTGGAATTGCCTCTGAGACGTCAGAGGAGTTAGAAGTACAACTACCCACTTCTCCTTACCATCTCTTTGCTCTCCTCACATGTTTTTGCCACAGCCGTGGGTGTAGCACAGGGGGTGTGCACCGGTGTGCAAATCTCTAGGTGCATGTGAGGTTCAGTGTTTCCAGGTCTGTTGCCAGACTAGTGACGGAAGCCCCATCGCTTCAGGAGGAAAAAGGACAGGAGGAGTTTGTCCAGGGGCCTGGATGGTACAATAGGAAGATGCCAAGAGGCTCATAAACACGTTAGGTGAGGTCAAGCTGGACAAGACTTGGAAACACTGAAGAAGTAAAGCATGAGCGGATTAAGAGATCCATAAGAAGAAACAAGGAGATAGAGCATTTGCAAAATGGAAGACGACCCAGAGCTGGGGAAGAGGGTGGGAGGGGAGGGGCAGGGTGAGGAGAAGAACTGACATGTGTTATGGATGATGAATGCGATCATTCTGGGCTGCAGACTGCACTACTAAACACTGCGCTAGAAAAGCAATGCAGGAAGGAATGTTTGGTGTTGCTGGTTTCTGTTTTCAGGGAGAGGGCAGGTAAAGAATTCCTTAGTGAGGACTAAAGTACATAAGACTTCATTTTTGTGTTTTGATCTCAAACCCAGAAATCTAATAGGGTTTCAAATGACTGCACACGCATGCATGCACACACTCATACAACGTTTCAGTTGTTTTCTTATCGAGGACAACTTTGAAAAAATGTGTTTCTTAAGTCAGAATTTTTTAAACTCCAGTTAATAAATTCTGAGAATCCTGAAGCGAATTCATGGGTATTTGAGAGATTTTTTTTTTTTTTGGCCTGGAAAGAGAAGTCAGCACACTATGGTCCAAAGGTCAAGTTCAATTCTCCACCTGCTTCTGTGGATCTGATTTCGCTGGATCTCAGCCATGGCCGTTTGTCTATGTATTGTCTGAGATTTGGGACCGCAAACACAAAGTAGTCACATCATAGTGTGTGTGTAGCCCATGGTCTAAACTCTTTATTATTTGGCTTTTTCCAGAAAAACTGACCAGGTCCTGACTCAGTAGATGCTTTCTGTCATTCGAGTTTGACTAAGCTCATCTCTAGGCACTGAATGCTTCTGATTTATTTAGAGTTAGAGTTCCATTATTTTCAGGGTGGTTGGCATCCAGTGCTCACATTTAGATCGTGACAGATCTTGTTTCAAATCCAGGCTTTGATATTTAAATCAGATCTCTGTTTTTCCACCCATAGAAAGGAGGCAATAAAGTGTCGGCTTCATGGTGGAACTCCATGATTAGTGACCCCACTAAAGTTTGAATGTTTAGAGGTTTCCTCTTGCATGCTGCAGTCCTATTTGGCTGAAAAGATTCACTTTGACGTGGAAATAAGACCCCTCTACACTTTACAAATTGACTTGACTCCACTTGAGGCTCCGTCGTAGGGTTTTTAATTCTTAATGTGCTTGGCACGGATGAAAGACACAAAACTTGTAAATCGGTTTTACCTGCCACTTTTGTCATGAAAACTGTGTCTTCTGTGGGAATCTTTCACTATCTGAACTCTCCTGACTCAAACATTGACCAGAAAACAAAATCCAAAGGTGTGTCAGCGTGCATCTGCCAGGAAAATTGCTTCAGTTGGACGCGATGACAGGTGGGCGAGCAGGCGAGGGAACCCCAGTTATATCTCAGCTCTTTTTAACACAGCAGCATCTCATGCTGTCAACGTGTTATGCATTATCACGGCCATTTCCACCAGATTAAGTGATGATTTCTTCTAAGAAAGTGGAAAAGCCTGAGGAGAGGGCTGTGTGCCTGAAAGACTTTGGAAAGTCCATTCACTGGCAGAAATTTTGGAAAGTAGAAAGAGCACTGAGAGAGGTGACTGCCTAAGACATGTGTTTACCATCATTTTGTCCTTTATCATGTGTTTAATTTTTCTTTATGCAAGAGAAAATAGGGAAATTATTAGTGCTCTGCTGACTTATGTTATGCATACTGGATTGCCCTAGGACTGTTTAGGGACATAGAAGGTAACGGGGGTTTAAGAATGGGCTATGAGCATAGTATTATAGTGATTCTCTTTTAAAATACATGACTATAGACTCCCACTCTGAACATTTGCTAAATAACAGGTTTGGGGGAATGAGTTAGATTCAGGTCAAGTGGTCAAGCGAGAATGTACACTGTCCTGTGTGAGTCTCTCCATGGCTGATCTCCCCTGCTGCAGTCCATTGTCTCCCAAGGCCTCGAATCCTCATCTCTGGTGGCCTCTGCTCTCCAGGGTGCCAGATGCCTCTCCCTATTGGCCTGGGTTTCCTGGCGTAGCCTGCTCTTGTAGTCTACTGATTCTTCTCCCTTCCTGCTCCAAACGGACCTCCTTTGAAGCTGTGCATGCCTAGGCAGAAGTCCCATTCTTTAGTCAAGCAAGTTCAAGCATGAATCCAGCATGTTCCCAACATTCTCTTTCAGTATGGGCCTTCCCTGGGTCAGGACACGCTGTGCTGTGGCTTGGATGGCTCCGATGCCTCACTCTTTACTGACTCACCACCTGTCGTCTGGTGCTATTCCTCCAGGATGCTGCTCTGCAGATGGGGTTGAACTCCCCCAAAGCCCTGAGAGGTGGGCCTCTTTTCTATTGCAGTCTTTCCTCCTGATGGTTTTGATTCCACATGCCTCCATACCTAGAGTCTGTCCCACCAGCTATAATAAATAGAGTAGTGTCCAATCAGCTCCAGACACAGGCCAGACCATCTTCTTCTGGGACTTGTTCTCTTCTGTTGTGCTTTGTTGGCTCATTTTTACTTGACCTATTGGGTAGGAAAATGAGGGCAACATGATAAACATGACATGGGCCTGGCTTTCTGTGATAATGAGCCACATGCAATGAACTTGTCCAAGCTGACCCTAGTCACAGACCCCCTATACTGTTTAATTTTAGTTGTCCATTTGGCTGGGTTAAGGAATACCTATGGAACAGAAAGAGTATTATCTGGGGGTGTATCTGTGAGGGTGTTTTCAGAGGAGGTTGGCATGTGAGTCTCAGTGGGGTCAGTGGGGAAAATCAGCCCTCAGTGTAGGTTAGTCCTACCCCACAGGCCTTGGAAGAACCAGAGCACCTTGTGCTGGTCTTTCTCCTGGAGCTGAGCCACATTCTGTCTTTCCTACGGACATAAGAACTCCAGGCTCCCCAGTCTTTGGAGTCCAGGGCTGCCACCTGTGGGTCCCTGAATGTTTAGCCCAGAGTAGAAACTCCATGAAGTCTGCTAGAATGTGAGTAGAAACTCCACATGAAGTCTAAAGAGGGTAGAGAGTAAGGTATCTGGAGTCCATTCCAACTGTGCTGCGTGACACCATGGAAACCTACTTGCTCAGATTTAAAAATTAAAGTAATGACCAAAGGGAGAAAAAAAATTAAACTGCCATTATAATAGAGGGACACAATAGCTGGTTTGACACTAACATGTGCTCTAGGGGAGCTTTTCACTGGCGGGTAGAGGTCAGAGAGAAGATCATATTGGAGCAGAAATCTCAGGGATGATCAAGAGTTCACCAGAGAAAAGAAGGGAGAAAAAAGAATCCTCCAGAAAGAAAAAAGATAAAGGCTGAGAGGTGACAAGGGCTGTATCTGTAATAATTCAGTGTGGTGGGAGCAGGGTGACTGCTGAGAGGAGGAAGGAAACAAGGGGTAGATGAGATAATCAACTCCAGTGAAGCACACAGGAGCTGTAACAGAAGTCTAGGCTTCAGGCACACTCCTGTATGTACCAGATTCCCCAGACTGAGCGCACAAGCTGAAGGAAGCGAAGGTCATGGATGGACCTAAGCAGAGGAAGACCCTAGGGTCTTGGACAAGTTGTGATTAGCGTGCAGCATGGGAAGTAGCATTGGTGTACGGGGCCAGGGAAAGAAAAGTCAGTTGTCTGGTTGAGAACATCTGCTCACAACTGTAAAGGGAGCAAAGAGGAGGAACACACTTAGGCCCAGGAGCTTGTCTGCCAAGCAGTCGTCAGTGTGGGATTCTCTTGTTCCTGCTCTGTCTCTGCTGATCAAACACACAGCAGCAACACTGTGTGCTCCCTGGGGCAGAGAGGGGTTTCAGCAATCGAGGGCCAAGGGAGCAAATGAGAACATCTGCTCTGTGAAGCCACTTGAAAAGCAATCGCATCGTTCAGGGAGAACATCTGGGCTGCACACCCTGGACCACCAGTGGTGCAGTAAGTGGAGAAAGATTGGAGAAATTGAGGGAGATGGAGGCAGAACAGATGCAGAGGGTGCTGGCACCCACAGAAGAGTGCCATGGGCTTGGGGAAGTGGGTGGGCCCGCTAGCAGGGTCAGCCATCTGGGGACCCTTTCACACAAAGACCAAAGGTAGGTGGGATTTTCACCCTTGGAAGTCACTGGGAAGTCTCAGGTGACTCATGCTGTGTGGGAAGCCATCCCTGACTCTGCAGGGTGCTAAACCCCAAATGGTGAACAAATACCAACAGAAGGAAAAGTACAGCTTCCCTCGCTTTTGGGAAGGTGTGGGCGGGCAAGGAAGAACAGACTGGACTCCCTTGAGTATGGCATGGTTCTCATCCCTCATCTTTCATCCCCCGTCAAACCATCAGTGTGGGAAATTCAACTAGACCAGTTCAAGTGGATCAGAACATCCTAGGTTTTCCTCATTCTGACAAATAGTTGCATTTCTAGTTTTTTTCTTGAGACTGTACAAGTCTCTGGAGCCAAATAAGAGAAATATCTTTGAGAGATGAAGAGTTGTATAGAGTTTTTCTGTTTGTAAAGATTCAGCTGGTAAAGAAAATGATGTATAGGCAAACAAAATGCCCTTCAAGGCTGGTAAGAAGTAGAGCCTTGGCTAGACTAGATTTTCTGATCTGAATTCTGGATTTCTTTCTGTAAGACCCAGATTTTAGGGAATAGTTAGGGAGGCATTGCCCATCCACATTCTAGCACAAAGTGCTCACTTCAAACCAAGTGGCTGTTCAATTTTGAGAAAACAGAGGGGCAGATGGGAAGGAGAGAAGGGAGAAAAGATTCTTCTTGGTAAAAGAATTGGGATAAAGTGGGGCAGGGCTGGTGTTTCCCACATATGAAAAAGCTTTAGCCTGTGCCCACTTTTGTGCTCCCACATCATTTCCAGAACTCAAAGAGTGAACAACAGGATTTCTCCACATGCTTGATTCCTGGTGCCATTACAGGAAGTAATGCCTGCAAAACAAAATTCTGGACCTCAAAGCTGCTTGGTAAGGTTCCATCATTGAGTACAGACGCTTGCTAGGGGCCTGGATCTTTGTAACAGCCTTCCAATCTGGATGCTAACTCCCTCACTTTATGGAAGAAGAGGAAGCTCAAGGAAGTCACATATCTAGTAATAAGAAAGTGAATGCTGTATAGGATAGCCAACCTACACCACAAGTGTTCTATGGGCCCGGGGTGGCATTAATCGAGGTTTTTCAGGAAAGAAGAAACAGTAGAACATAGATATGAATATATGAGGAGATATATGGGAGCAGATTTACTGGAAATCAGCTGAAAGATTTGTGGAAGCTCAAAAGTCCCACAGCAGGTTGTCTGCAAGCTGGAGACCCTTACTGGCAGCCTGACTCAGTCCAAGTCCATAAACCTGAAGCCTTTGTGATGTCCAGTTGAGAGAGGGTTGTTCCTGTTCGCAGTTATATAAGTTCCGTATGCAGCTTTCCAAAGTTGCCTGATGGCTTGGTGGTGGTGAGATACACGAATAACAATACCATGATCCCAACTAATGTATATGATGTTCTGGAAAAGGGAAAATTACGGAGACAGTAGAAGAATCAGGGATTGACAGGAAGCAAGAATTAATAAGCAAACCACAAAGAACTTTTGGGGCAGTCAAACTACTTTCTATGACAATAAAATGGTGACTATACATTATCACACATTTATCAAAACTCATAGAATGCATAACACTGAGGATGAACCCTGGTGTCAGTAGGGGCTTGGGGAGATAATGATGTGCCCACACAGGCTAGAATAACTGTTCCACTCTGGTCTGGATGTTCAGAGTAGGGGAAATTTACTGTCTCTTCATTGTTGCTATGGACTATAACCACACTAAAGGTCTTTAAAGGGTAGAACATTTTCTATATAGTTGCTTTTCAGATTTCATTTTTCTTTCCAAACATGATTTTGTCTAATCTGTTTTTTATTATTTAATTTCCTTGATTTTTCTACGAATGCACATACTTATCCCTTTCCTGTGAACTTTTGAGCCGGGATTCCATGTATTTTTCAGCTCTGGAAAATGGCCACCTCTTACCTGTTAAGTATTGCTTTTCTGCTATTGTTCCCTATTCTGATTTTAAAAATTCCCTTTGGAAGTTTGTCAGGGCATTTCCATCTCTGCCCCAGCACCTGCCTCTGAAAATTACACAAAACCAGAAAGCCCAGATCTCCTTGTTTTCTATGCTGCATTGTGTGGAAATTCTTTTTGCTATCTTCTTATTCACCAATTCTTCTTTGTGATTTTTCTCAATACAGTTTTTTCCCACTTATCAAATATTTCACTGATAATCTTTAACATTTTCATTTGATCATTGTTTAATTTTTTTTACTTTTCTTCTCCAGCTGTTATTATTTCATTTATTTTCATTTGGCTCAATGGTTTCCTTTTATAGATGATAATTCTTTACCTTATACTTTATAGAAATAATTCTTTTGGAGACTTTGTCAATTTGTTTATAAAAGTGTTTTTTCTTGAGCCTATTTATTGTTTAAATAGTGAATTCCATTCTTGTATTGATTAGGGCTAATGCATATACCCCTCAATAATCTGAAGACTTCATAAGTGCAGCTTTACTTCACACGGGAAGTTTCAAAGGAGCCCTTGAAAGGCTGTGAAGCTGCTTAAGGATGCAACCAAAGGTTCAGATCCATTACATCTTTTTGTTTCCCAGTCTCTTTTCTCAGTTTCACAAACACGTGTGCCTCTGAGTGTTGTGTATGCATGCTGGACAGGAAAAGCAATGAAAGTCAAAGAGGCTTTCTTTAGTGGAAACTTGTCTTTTTTTCCCCTCAGGGAAAAAAAAAATCTTCCCCAGGAACTTCATTGCTGTGACCAGGTCACATGGCCTTCCATAGCTGCAAGGGAAGCTGGGTAGTGGGCACACTGGTACTTTGGTTCACGAACTCCATTCTCTCCAGGATTCTGGTTGAAAACCAAACTAGATGAGAACCGAATCAAATTTCCCAATAAGGTCAATGTTAAATCTAAAAACTGAATTTGATTTGGTCTTCATCCAACTCATTTTGTGACCAGAATCATTCAAAGAATCAAGTTCGTGAACTGAGGTACCACTGTTGCTATGGTGGATACATTGTGTCAACTTGGGGAGTCTAGAGGTTTGGCTGAGTGATTCAGTAGGAAGCCAGGGTGCTTACTTTGTATACATCCTGAGCCTGTGGAAGAGGAAGGCGTGGAGATCTTGTGAGAGCTACCCACCCCCTGGGTGGGGGTAGCCTGTTTACAATGTTAGGGAAGGAAAGAGGCTGCTTGCAGCCATTCTCCCCTTTTGCTCTTGTGGTTTTTGCTGTGTGCTGCCGCCATGAACAGTTTGCCCTCTGCCATGTGCCACTCTGCCTCTGAACCAGCCAAGTATGGGTTGAGACCTCCACGAACTGTAAGCTAAATGAACCTTTCCTTCCTTCCTTTTGGGTGTTGGATATTTTGTCTCAGCAACGAGAGAAAATTAACCAAGACAACTATATTTCTTTAACTAGCTTCTGCAGTAGTGGGAGGCAGCTCAACAGAAGTTGGGGCTGGACACTACGTAAGTCAGTCCATAGTACTTTCCACAGTGTTTTCACATATCTTTAGATTTCTTTCAGTGGGTTTGAAATATTGACTTTGGGGGGAAATGTTTTATGTTTCTCGTTCTCCTCTTATCAACTACCACTTCTCTGTATCTGTGGTCCCAATATGTCTCCCGGCTCTGAATACAAATAGATCTGCCAGTGGTGGCGCAAGGGTTTTGTGTAGTGTTACTGGGTTCTTCACTTGTCCATCTAATCTCCAAGCTTCTATGGCTTTCTGTGGGAGCAAAACTCTATGTCTTCCTTTTCCTTGGGACCTCGGTGACCAACAAGAGCAGTATGTGGAAGCTGTCAGTAATTTTTAAGACAATTCATAGTGAGTGAAAGATTAGTTCTAGCCCGCATATTTGGGAGAGACTTTGCTCCCGTTAGCTCGCAGGAGCCAAAGTACTGGCCACTCTTACTAGTTTCTGTCCCCAGACCCAAGTGTGTTATTAGGTAACGTCTCTTTTCCTACCTAGTTAACGGAAGCATTTCCTCCTGTCCCCCTTTCCCTCCTGCTCTTTCCCTCCTGCTCCTCTTTTTCTCTCTCCTCCTCCTTGTTCTTTTCATTTTCTCTGTACTGAGGATCAAACCCAGAGCCTTTTCACTCAGCTCCATTCCATTCTTTCTGAGGCAGGGTCTTACTAAATAAGCTAATGGAACTTGAAATTGCCACCCTCTGCCTCAGTCTCCCAGAATGCTGGGATCACAGGTGTTTGCCGCCATGTCTGGCAGTTTGTTTTCTTTTAGTACCTTTCTGTAATGCCTTTCTGGTTTTCTACTCTGGTGTTGGATGTCTATATGTTTGAAACAGAACAGTGTGTCTATACATGAACTACTCAAGTCGTCTATGACTTAATTCAGTTCTTTATCATATAATTCTTTGTATTCTTCCCAATTTGTGTAATTGTTCTTTGTAATATATTTGTAAAATTTTCTTAAAGGCAGAAATAGTGGACCTGTATATTTCAAAATAGGCTTGATAAATGACAGATGTCAGATGACAAGTGAACCGTGAAGACCCTATACAGGGGCGCAGAGGTACCAAACACTACCATTTTGGATAACAGACTATCAGGAACATGAAATTTTCCTGTATATGTTGAGCAAGAATTAGAAGAGGAAACTTAAGGGTCCAAAGAGGCATGTTAACTCTATTGAGGATTTCAGAGAATTTTCAAGATAAACCAATCATCACTTATCCTGGTCATTTGAAGAAGCTCTAGAATTAGAGCTGAATTCAGAGTCTAGTGCTGTTATTATTAGCCAGTATAAACTTGGGCAAAGATATGCCCCAACCCCTCATCTGAAAACATTTGCTATAGTTATAATACTACCCTCATAGAGTGGTGGCACAAATGCATGAGAAAATGTGTGTGAAGTTCAGCACAATGTCTGGCATGTAGCAAACCAGTTGTACAGGTAACTGTTACTATCATGTGTTAATATTCTAGCCATCTACTAAAAGGTAAATATCTTTCCTCTCTTTTTCAAGCAATGAGATTCAGTACAACCAAGGTAAATATGCCCAGCCCAAGTTCACCAGCAAGTCAGTTTTAGTTGGTGCTTTGCAGTCAACCCAAAGCACATGCCTTTCTTTTACCTCGGACTACTGATCTTTGCTCCAAGATTTTCTGAGACGTTCTGTCCAGCTCAGGGCAAATTCTGTTCAGTGTTGTGCATCAAAGAAGACCTGATTTCCTGAATTATCAAGTTTGGAAGGTCAGTTTCAATTTCCTTCAGTTTATCAATTATAGACTCTTCTCCCCGTTTTGCCACTGCTCTGGCTTTCATCATACCTAATTCTGTGTCATTCGTTAAAAACAGCTATCTGTCTAACCAAGCACAAACTCTTTACTGAGTAGAAAATTCTAATTGCAGTGAAGTTGAAGACTGAAGTATTGCTTCTACACTGTGCTTCCCTTCCAAGGAGTTCAAAGCCCTGACCATGCGCCCTTAATACACACTGACCAAATGATACACACTAGGATTTTATTCTAGCATGGATTCCCTCTTTTATTCTAAGAAAATTAATGGAACACTCTCTTGTAATTAATTTTTTTAGTTATCAGTAACCATACACTCAGCTACAGAAATAACCATTTGATTCCTTTCCTCCCCATCTTGCTAGCTGCCATCAAAGAATTATGGTAGTTATGCAATGATTGCAAAGTTATTTCTGCCATGTATGATGCTTGAGCTGGCTATGCAGCATGAATCCTTTTGGAGGGCTTTCTGGGTCTCTTTGGCTGCCATAGCAGAATACCTAAGACTGGTAACTTATAAAGAGCAGAAATTTATTGCTCAAAGTTCTGAGGCCAAGATCAATGCACTAGCACCTGGTGAGGGTCCTCTTGTTCACTCTCACTTGGCAGAAGGTGGCAGGAGACTGTCCTTACATGGCGGAAGAGCAGGAAAGAGAAGATATACATTTGCAAACTGCTTTACAGCAGCATTATCCCATGTGTGAGAACAGAGCCCGATGACCTAAACACCTCCTCAGAGACTCCACTCCAACTTCACTGCCCTGGGGATTAAGTTTTTGCACATGAAGCTTTGGAGACACACTTACAGTACAGGGGAGGCCTTAAAATTTTTTTTTGTACTTAAGACATATGAAACAGGTTTGAATCGGTTTTTAGATTTTAAAAACTCCAACTGTACTCCCAGTGAAGTAATAAAATATTTCATGTTTTGTCTACTGGTTTCTACACACCAACTGGGTTTGATGTTGTTGACTGTTCTAACCAGTTATTGTAGGTCAGTAAACCTCATCTACCTACACTAAGTTCCACCCCTAGCAGACAATGTGGTGATTGCCCACATACAGGGGAGGCATTTTCCACAGTGCAGTTGACTGCTGCACTCCCCCACCTGTGGGCTTTCCGAAGGGTTTGATTGGAGTTTGTTTTTCAAGATTGAACAGTTATTGTTATTTGCTTTTTTTTGCTGTTTGTTTTCTTAGCCCCCACGTGAACATGGAACTTGAATGTACTCCAAGCCCACCTGGGACACTTGTTAATGAGAAGCATTCCATTCCCAGCCTGGACCACCTAATTCAGGAAATCCAGAAGCATCCTAGAGTGGCTGTCACACCTGTGGCCTTCAGGCAGCACCCTGGAAAACACGTTCATGCTGTCCATCAAGAGGTTAGAACATAGGTGTTTTGGGGGTTTTTTGTTTGTTTGCTTTGGGTTTTTTTTACTATAAGGTACAAGCAGTGAAGGAAGGTTGGATTCTTTCTTCCTCATTTTGAAGTTTCCTTATGGGTAAAACATACAAGTCCCTCATGGAGCCAGATTACCCATGTCACACCTATGCCAACGTATGAGGCCTCTCTGCCACAGTGTTGTTGTCTAATGGGGACTCGCTGCTGCCTGGTAAGCCTGTGAAGGGCCCCTGCCTTAGCTCTGTGACATTCTTAGCAGGCCACCCACTTCAGTCTGCTTAGGGTGCAGACTCTGGCACTGGATGTGTGCTCCACATGCTACCCCATGTCTGTGACCTCACCCTGTATGGTTGGCAAAGTGTTTCTTTAGAGAACCAGAGACTTTATGCTTTATGTTCAACTATGTAGCCATATTGTGAGAGCAGCCATTCATGATATGCAAATGAATGGACCCAAGTGTGTGTCAATAAAACTTTATTTATGATGTTGAAATTTAAATGTTATACAATTCCATGTGTAGCAAAATATTTTTCTCTAATTTTCAACTGTTTAAAAATGTAACAATTATTCTTGGTTCTAGGATATGCAGGAACAGGAACTGGAATGACCTAGTCTTTTTTTTTTTTTTTTTTTTTTTTGAGTGTGTGGAAGATCTTTTATTCACTAAAGAATCATAAAGCAGCTCAGACATGTCTTCATATAACCGGCTCTCAGTGCATACCATGCAGAGAGAGACAGAGACAGAATGACAGACAGAGATAAAATAGAGACCAAGACAGAGACACAGAGACACACACACAGAGATCTGGTCT
>PVLD010013879.1:0-54287 GCA_004027595.1 Dinomys branickii | reverse complement strand
CTTAAAAGGCTGTACAGATATTGGTTAGATACCCCCTACCTAGTGACCTGGGTGAGGTGTGTAAGACTGCTCCCCCACCCTCCCAGTGTTCCCTGCAGGTATAGGGATGGATCTCCTCCCCCACTCGGTGATCTGGTCGCGAGTGCCGATATCTCACCAGTTATTGGAGTCCCTGCAGGCATGAAGGTTCCAAGGTGCCAGTCTATCCTTTGGGGCTTTCTGCGCGGCCCGCCCGATGCGCACGAAACGTGAGACCGCTGGGCATTGCCGCCGCCAGAGAGCCGATCTCTGTCGGGAGTCGCCGGAGAGCTGCGCCAGCTCGGGGGGGCGGGAGTGATCGAGCTGTCCGTGTTCTCAGGGCGTTAGGACCCAAACAAATCTTCCTCCTCGCTCTCGGCGTTTGGGGCCCTGCGCGCGGCCCGCCCGACACGCGCGAAACGTGGGATTGCCGGGCGTCTCCGCCGCTAGCAAGCCGATCTCTGTCGGGAGTCGCCGGGGGGCTGCGCCGGCTCGGGAGGCGGGAGGGACCGAGCCGGCTGCACTCCCACGGCGCTTGGACCGAGCCAAGCTTCCTCCCCGTGCGGATCGTCCCTGGCTCCCAGCGTCTGGGGCTTTCCCACGTCTCGCCCCGGCAGCCTGGTCCGCCCTACCACATCTCCCCCGGCATCTCAGAGAAATACGCCCAGTTTAAACTTCCCAGCCGGGGTCCCGGCATTCACGCTCGCCAAGGCTGTCTCGAGCTGGCGGTGTTTATTAAGGAGGTTCGCTCCCTTGCTGCTCACCTGGTCGCCATCTTCCCCGGAGTATCTTGTCTTCTATTTCTGATACCTTGTCCTCACATTGACCAAGTCTGCTTCCCATGATTTCTAATTAATTTTTCATGTTGTCTATTTCTACTTGCTTTCTTTCATACTTTCTAATTCTTTACCAAAGTAGTAATTCATGTATTTTTTTAACTCAATTATTGTTTGTTTCATCTTTAAAATACAAACATTTTATTAGAAAAATCCTTCTTATCTGTTTAAATAAATCCTCTTTGAGATTGTTAAACATTGTATGCATTTGCTGATATGTTTCTTTTTTTAAAATGTCTTTGGCCAGCTTGGTTTTTGAGTTTTTTGCCCATAGCTTCTGTCTTTGAGGTCAGGTTTGGGGAACTAGGTTTCGGGGGTATCTTTTGCTTTGCTTTTTTATGCTTCTATTCCTACACTGGGTGCTGGTGGTGAATTAGGGCAGAAAAACGTTGTCACTACTGTGATCACTTTAGTTAGAGTGTGTCTCCTTACAATGTGTCCCTGGATTTGATTATGTTTGGGTGTTCAGACCCCTCTTCAACCTATTCAGCATAATGTGTGAGGGTACCCTGAATGTCTAGCCTTCTTTGGGGGGCTTGATCTTCAGCACCACTCAGATAGTAGAAAACAAGTGGCAGTAATATTGATGACACCACACCAAACCGGATAACAGCATACAGGAAAACCCATTAAAAGTAACAACTATGCCACCATTAATGCTAGAAGTCAGCAACAATAATAAAATCAAAGACAAATTGGTATTAACATGCTGTGAGAACCAATAATAGCTATAACTCTACCATCTTAACAATAATAATGTAAAGACAGCTACACCAGCATTTACAATAGAAAAAATTCAGAAATAACAGTATAGTCAACTAACTAGCTAAAAAGTAATAAATTTTAATAGTAATAAAAATGGAGGGACAGAGCAAATGAAAGAAGAAAAATTTGAAAAGGAAAGAAAAGGAAGATGAAAAGGAGGAGGGAAAGGTGAGATTAAAATTCAACTGAAGCATAAAAGAAAGTTAATAGAATTAGGTAAAAGTAACAGAAGAGGACAAACAAGTAAAAGAAAAGAAAAATGAGAAAAAATATAAAGACAAAGAGTAAAAGATCAGGGAAAAAAGAAACAAATACAAATAAACAACCCACAGAACAAAGGAAAAAAATAGTCCAAAAAATTTCTCCATCTGTTTGGTAAGTGGTTTCTTTTTACAGTCTGTGGTACTGGGATATTTATCAAATGTGAGTTGGGGGTAGTGCATCACTCTGAAGGCCTGTTTTTGTTTCCACACCTACTTTTTGCCTTGTGAATGCTGGTCCTGCCTGGCCTTTCGTGCTAGGTAGGGTCAGTCAGTGGTGTGGTGTCTGCCTTCAGCCTGTACTCACTCCAGCAGCTCTTAGGGTTTGCAGGGTTCTGCATGTCCCAAGTCACTGCTGTCTCTGACAAGTTTCATATCCTATGGGTTCATGAGCTGCCTGCTTTTGTCCAGAGGCCTCTCTGGCTGTACATCCCAGAGTGCAGCAACTGTCCAAGCCAAGGCGTATTGATGGTCACATTGGCAGATGGGAAAGCAAACAAACCCTGAGCCCTGTGCTGGTTGTAGGCAGCAGGGGGTGCAAGGTTCCATTAGGCTTAATATCAGCACCTTCAGATCCAGCTCCCTCAGAAAACCACATGACTGGGCTGGCTTCTCATCACAGAGGGTGGAGCCACCATGTCCTTTACAACTTGAGCTTGTTACTGCTAAAACTTCTCGGGAAAATCTGCAACTAGTCCCCTCTTTCTGCACAGCCAAATCTCTTGTGGCTGTCTTCACCCAGTCACTATGGTAGGTTGACCACAGGGACTCTGAAGTGTAGGTGTTTTATGACTTTTGATTCCTGGAGTAACTCAGTCTTAAATAATAAACGTCTTTCCAAAATGGCTTCTGATTATGTCATTTCTAAGCTTCAAAGATGCTGCATTGAATTTCTTTTCTAACTCTAGCCTTCTCTGTGGAAGGAGTCACGTTCACAGTAAAACTCTGCACTGTATTTGCAGCTTACAATAACTGGGGGTAGCATTACTGGGCCACTGTTTCTCCTTGGGGTTGCCAACCCTCTCCAAACTTACCTGGTGTTCATGGAAACAGGACTTCCTGCCTGGGGGCTGCAATAGTGTCCAGACTTAGCAGCTATCTCTTAAGATCTATTTTCCATGCTGAGAGAGGATGACACTTTAAAAATAGGGAGGTAGAGAGAACACGTCACTCCCTTTCCTGTGAAAATGCTTTGATAGCTTCCCACTACTGTTTGAAGACTGCTCTTAATGTGTCTGGTCAGCCATTTCACGAACTAGTGCCTGCCATTTTCCCTTCCAGACTCCTGTGGAAACATTATTCTGCTGTAGTCAAACTAACTTTTCCCTGAATTGTGTTCTTTGCTGGCACAAGACTTGTACATGTTCTATGTTCTCTATATCTTGTCTCACCTTTCTCTTCCTGGTTAATTCCGTGCATCCTTCTGATCTCAGCTCTACTGTATCTTCCTGAGGCAAGCCCTCAGTCTAGGTCAGCTTTCTTTATGTCTTCTCACAGAATACATTTCTTTTCTATAGTTACTGTTTCAAACTGTTTTGTGTGGTGATAGGTGACATGAAATGCTGTGTGTCTGTGTAAGTTAACCACTGAATTGTGGCAATAGGTGCCTCGCACGTGGAAGGCAGACACTCTGCTCACTGAATTTGAATAGCTGTTGTTAATCTATTGGTGATTCAAAGAAACTGTCTCCCTAGTGTAAGAACCTGAAAGAGTGAATAAAATCTAAAAGATACAATAGATATTGTGAAAGGGAAATAAATTACTCAAAAGGAAAGAACAACAGGGATGAGGGAAAAGAGAAAAGAAAGAAAGAAGGGAAAATATGTATATATGTATACACAGGATTGCTAAGATAGTTGTACTAGTGATTTCTATTACTTTGTTGAAAGGAGCACTTAATGTTTAATTGTTTGATCAATCTTACATGCTTATATTTGTTTATCTGAATAACCAGTTTGAAGATATCAATATGTAATACAGAGACCATTGTTAACTTCCTGTCGCCTTGTCTGAGATTCTGTATTGCTTGTGTTGTGTTTGTATTATTTTGTAAATGTCTGTGTGTCTGTTAATATGTTTTTGTTCTTTTATCTTTAAAATAAAAAAATAAAATTTATGGAGGTTACCACAAAGTGGTATAAAGTGTTGGCAAGGAACAACCAATGTTAATTAATCAAGTCTAAATGAAATGTATCTGTTATGTGGCACACATTCCTAAATCAACTAAACCCAGTTCCTCTTCATTTAATTTTATTTCAAGGTAAGCTACTCTGGAGCACATATTGTTGTAGGATTTGAAGATGGTGTTGTTCGAATTCTTGAACTCTATGATCCAAAAGGGCTCACAATTTTTACAGGACGGAAAAAAATTTTGGATGCTGATATTTATTTTAAGCAGGTTTTCAAGCCCCACACTGCCCAAGTCACTGCTTTAGCTTATGAACGTGATGGAGAAATTCTAGCAACAGGGGTAAGCTGAAGCTTTCTCCCTTGTTGCCTGTGAAATTTTACGGTTTACCTTGCCTTATAAACCTAGCTACTTGACTGCACCTTGTTTACTGAAAATAATTTTCTAAGAATATAAATATTTGTATTTTGTTTTCATTGTGTTCATATTCTTTCATAGTGGTCTGTGTAGAACATTTAAAATTACTCTTACACATTGAGTTCTAATGCTTATTTTACTTTATTTTAGTTTTGTGTTTTTGAGACAGTCTCTCACTATGCAGTTCAGGCTGGCCTTTAGCTCACTCTGTAGCCCAGGCTGGCCTTGAACTCACAACAATCCTCCTGCCTCAGTCTCCTGAGTGCTGGGATTACAGGCATGTGCCACTTCACCCAATGCTAATGCTTTTCTATTCAATTAAATGAATAGAAAATTTCAACTGGCAGTCATCGTAAATTTATTATTTCAAGTCAGCATTTTATGACTTGCTTTTTGTGGGTGGGTAGGGGGTACTGGAGGGCCTGGCCACTGAACTGCATCACTATCCCTTTTTCATTTGTATTATGAGACAAGGTTTCACGAAACCTCTTAGTTGCTCAGGCTGGCCTCACATTTATGATCCTCCTGCCTCAGCCTCCCGTAATGCTAGGGTTATAGGCATCAGCCACCATACCTGCTTACACGTTTATGTTCTTAAATAGAACTACCATAGGCTAGAGAGTGTGGATCGATCATAGAACAACTGCCTAGCTTGTATAAAGTTGAGGCTTAATCCTCACATTACAAAAAACAAAAATGAAAACAAGCCGGCTGGGCTGGGGATAAAGCTCAGCGACACAGCGCCTACCTGGCGAGAGCAGGGTCCTGAGGTTGATTCCTGGTACAACAACAGCAACGACAACCAAACAAAAGCTTCCTCCCCACCCTGCAAAAGAACTGCTATAAATGAAGAGAAAGTGCAAATTTTTCATGCATTAAGATGCAAATATATACTTTGTGAGGTTTTCTGGTGAATTAATTTATGTACAAGTATTGTAATCACATTTTCAGAACCACATACTGGGACAGGTGGGGAAAATGAAGCAAATAATTGAAAACATGTTTTCAAAATAATCTTGGCTATATGATCATTGAATATGCCATTAAATATTCTTTTGTGCTGTGAACGAGATTTCCTTGTAATATACATTTGGCGGATGTGTCTCTCTTTTCTCAGAGTAAAGATCAAACTGTCTTTTTCTTTGAAGTGGAAAAAGATTGTAAGCCAGTTGGTTATATTAAAACTCCCGGACCTGTTTGCCAGTTGATATGGTCCACACACTCTCATGTAAGTCATCATTATCTGTCTTCAAGCGTACCTGTCAATCACAACGTAGTGAAGGGATCTTATAGAGAGTGAAGAACAGGTGGGATTTTTTACCCCACTCCTTGGTCCTCCAGTGGGGCCAGGAGCATGGCGACTCTTGGAGCTCTGCGCTGTCTTCTCACCTCCTTTCTCTTCCAGATGCTCACTAGTTGACCACCTTCCCCTCTCAAAACACAAGGTGACTTTCAGCCAAATGCTCTGCATGTCAGAATGCTTTGAGGTGGATCTGTCCATCAGTCAGTCTGTCTGACAATCAGAAGCTCAATCCTAAGACCTGAGTGTATTTTACCTCACCTTTTATCACTTCATCTGTTCTACTCTTGAGGCACCTCTGTCCTAACTTTCCATGGCTTCTTTCCTAACAATTAATAGTGCACTACTGATTACCCATCTCATTAATAGCTCTGATTTACAAGATATGGGCATAGGATAATTCATCTAAATGTTGGTTGTCTAAACTAAGTGCTTTGGGTGCCCGGATAATAATACTGATAAAAACATAGAAGTAGTGGCCGGATTACTGAGGAAACATTTGACATCCACTTGAAGCCCCTTGAACAAAAGGGCTATAAAATATGTTAGTATTGTCCAGAAAAGCCCTTCAATCAATAAATACTTATTGTTGCCATCTTTGCTAGACACCAGTAGATTTGAAAGCAGAAGTAACAGTCTTTGTTCTCAAGGAGAAAAACTACAAACATTTATGTGTACGAAAGCTTTAGCACTGAACAATAAAACGTTTAAAAGCTTTAGCACCGAACAGTAAAAGGTTTCACAGGGGAACTGGTGACTAAAATCTCAGTAGTATAAACATTGTGTGTTGTGAGGACAGAGCAGGGAAGGAACTATCAAGAAAGGGAAAAGAGGCTGGGAGTCTGTCTCTGAGGTACAGCACTAGCCAGTCCCAGAAGCCCAGGAAACAACAAACAAACAAACAAACAGACCAAACAATAAAGGGGAGAACAGTGATGAGGTATTATTTTACCTTATTGAACTTTAATTCTGAGGAAGCAGCAGGGTGCAGGAAGTCATAGAACAGGTGGGCGCAGAAGGCGCCAGTGAAGGGGAAGACAGCTGCAGAGGCGCTCTGTGTGAAACCTGCGCATTTATAGCACAACCTGTGATACCATATGCATCTCTCAATCATGTCCCTGCACACAAAGTGAAAAGACAAAGCAACGTTTGCCAGGGGTTAGGGATGGGGTGGGGCAGGTAGAAAGTGGCTGTGACTGTAAAGGGGCAGTTTGAGGGAGATCTTTGGAGCAGTGAGAGAACTTTGTGTCCCGATTTCCATCATGGTTGTGTATGATGAAATGACATACAATGGTGTACACACTCTAAGCTAATGTCAGTTTTGGGATAATTGCATAAGAAGTAGCCAGTTAGATTCTGGTGAAATGTGCACGGTGTTATCATCTCTGGGGTGGGTTGTGCTGTGCCATGCCATGCTGATGTTGGGGTGGAAGCTGGCCGGTGCTCTGCTGTGTCACGCTACTGCTCTGAGGGAACATCTTTTGAATTTTCAAATGTATTGTTTGAAATTTTAATAATATCATTAATGTCACAGGATCTGTAGTGATGTGCCGCATCATCTTTTATACTGATTTTTTGTGTGCTCTTTTCCCTCTCAACTTTTGCTTTATAATTACATCTTCTAAAGGTTGTCCCTTTTTTTTTTAGTGCTTTGTTTTGTATTTCACTAACTTGTGCTCTTTTAATCATTTTCCTATCTCTAAGGGTTTTTTTTTGTTATTTTCTCTCTAACTTCGCGAACATTTATATTCTTAAAAATGATTAGTCTTTATATATGTGCCTTTCTAAAACCATGTAAATATTAGCTGTACAGTTTTCATAATGTAGTATTTTCATTATTATTCAGTTCAAAATATTTTTCTTTCATTTAATTTGTTCTTTGACTTATGCACTATTGAAAAGTATGTTTCTGAATTTCAGAACATAGGGTATTTCTAGTTGTTAGCATTTAGCTCAAATACATTTTAGTAAGAAAATAAATATTACATTATTTTAAACCTCAGAAGTTATTCAGAAAAATTGTATAAATGTTCACATGCTTGAAAAAATATAAATTCTTAAGATCATATACATGTTTGCATTTATTAGCTCCTTTAAAATTTTTTAAATTATATGGTTAATTATCTGTAGTATTTTGATTTTTCTACTTATTACTGAGAGAAATGTTTAAAAATATTTTCTTGCTTATTTTCCCTCATGTTTTTGTCAGTTTTGGGTTAATATATTTTGAATATCATGCTATTAGAACACATAAATACTTACAAATGAGTTCTGTTCCAGAGACTGCTCATAACTTGGATTTGTTTGTAAGTCTGACAAAGTCTTATTCTCCATCGGCACAGATATGCAATGTAAAGCATAAAAAAGCCCAGCACACACACAACACACACACACACACACACACACACACACACACACGTAGTGCCGCATTGTACTGGACTATTCTACACTATACCACTATACAGTAAGTACACAGTGTGACAATGTTTGGCAGACATGTGAGCTACATCAGTGATTTGTTCACATCCATGAAAGTTCTTAAGGCAAAGTCTGTTTGTATCTGTGAAAGTTTGCAATTCAAATGTTCATAAGTTGGGGGCTTATTGTATAATTTTTCTGCTGAATTCAGCCTTCTATTATTATGAAGCAATTGCTATTTTATTTTTTATAATTTTAATTTCTTTTTGAGACAGTGTCTAGCTGTGTAGTCCAGACTAGCCTTAAACTCACTATGTAGTCCATGCTGGCCTCGAACTCATAGCAATCCTCCTGCCCCAGCCTCCCAAGTGCTTGGATTACAGGTGTGTACCACCACACCCAGTTATAAATATTTTTTAAATATCCAATCTAACAATATTCTCTTTTATCTCAAACATTTCATTCATTTTTAAGTAACACTATCATGCACTATGATTTGGATTAAATCTACCATTTTATTTTGTGCATTCCTTTTTGTGTGTATACTTTCTTTTTGTTCCACCTTATGTCTTCTTTTACACGACTTAAAAAATTGTTACACTCTTTCTTCTATTAGTTTATAAATTATATATCTGTTTTTATTCTTTTAGTAGTTACTTTACATTTTTACATGTGTCTTTAACCCGGGAAAGTTTGATATATCATTACCCACCTACCAGACAATACAAACATCATAGTATAATTCCTTTATTTTCCTTCTGGAGTGATATTCAACTGTGTTAAAAATAAAAATAACCATGAAGTTTAAAAGCTATAAGTAGGATAATATATATTCAATTAAATTTCAGTAAGCATATCCACTCATGTACCACTTTCTTTACTATTAATTGTTTCTTACTTCTGAAAATTTCCTTCTACCTGTGTCACATTCTTTATATCCTCTTTTATTACAAGTCTGCTATTGGCAAGCTCTCACAGTTTTTACTTTTCTGTAATGTTTCTTCCATTACTGAAGCATATTTTTGTTGGCATAGAGTTCTAGGTAGCAGTCTATCTTGCGGACAGAAAGTAGAAATTGTGCTTTGGATGGGTAGATGCTGGTACTTCAATCCCAGGTCAGTGTAGACAGAGCATTGAGACCTGGAGCTGGAAAAGGTTGGAGGGATTCCCAGAATCTCTGGCCAGGCTGATTGCTGGGGTGCCTGTGAAGACAGAGATGTGGCTGTTTTGTCTAATGCACAGACACAAACACCAGAGGGTCATAGAAAATAAAGAATGAGACAGAGATGTTCTAAACAGGAAGATAAATCTCCAGGAACTGACCTTAATGAAATTGAATCACATGATTTATGTCAGAGAATTCAAGATGAGCATCATAAGTGTGCTCGCTGACATAAAGAATGTTGGCGCCTCAGCAGAGGGCTGAAGAGCATGCGAGGCCAAACAGAAGAAAGGATCAGAAAATTTAAAGACAAATCCCTGGACATAATTCAGTCACAGAAGCAAGAAGAAGAAAAAAGAACAAAACAGAGTGAAAAAAACCTTAAGGGACTTACAAGATTCCCATAAAGTAGAGTGATGTATTCATTATGGAAGTCAGAGGAGGAGAAAATAGAGACATGATCAAAAACCTTATTCAAAGTAATAAAAGTTTCCCACATCTGGGAAAGAAAATGCATATCCAAATGCAAGAAGTCCAAAGGACACCGAATAGGATGAACCCAAGGAGACACACATTGAGAAAAACTATAATCAAAGTGTCAAAAGTCATAGAAAAGGAAATTTTAAAACAGCAAGAGTAAAGTGAGATATCACACACCAGGGAACCTCCATGATGCTGAAACTGTGAGAAGTGTTTAAATGGTGACCACATGTGAACCAGGTACAAGCAATATCATAGCAGTATGGAGCCACCTATGGATTGTGTGGAGGCCACTGGAATCATTATGTTATGGAAGGAAAAGTATTCCTGGACATATGACTGTCCAGCAGCCTTAGTTGATCACTGCAGGCAAATGCAAATTAGGTGGGGATACTTGGGATGCAAATTTTGCCAGATAGGTATGCAGAGAAGACACAGAAATAGGGACAATCAGGGCACCACTGATCCTTATTTGTCTTATTCAGGGTGCTGTAACAGAAGGCCATACGCTATGTATCTTAAGCAACAGACATTTATTTCTCACAATATGAAGGTGAGGGAGTCCAGGTAAGGCACTGGTGTCTGGTCAGGGTTGTAGATGTCAGTCTTTTGTATCTTCACCTATAAAAGCAAACACTGTTCTCTTCATCCCCTTGTAAGACTGTTGATCCCATCCATTCTCTACTCTCATAATAATCCCCAAAGGTGCCACCTCCAAATGCTATCAACATACTGACAGGAACGTGAACATTAAATTCCTAACATTATGGAAATGAAGAATCATGAAATTTAGGCTACATATGGAAGAGTGAACTAACCCTAACCCTAAATTAGCACGGAAAGCCACTAAAGATGCTCTATCGAAAACGTGTAAAAAAAAGAAAAGAAAAAAAAATACAAAACCCAAACCAGCAAATAAATCAGAAGTAGGCAGGAAGACAGTGAGGGTGGGTTAAATGCCCCAGTGCTCCGGGAGTCTTCCCGCGCTGTGCCTGCGCGGGATCCTTTTGGCGGATGTGAGAGTGAGAAGACTGACCATCTTCCTGCGGACCTTCCTCCTCCTCCTCCTCCCCCTCGGCCCCTCCCTCCTGACATTACTTCACAGAAAAACCAGAGGCCCTCGGGAGAAGCTTCCTCATCTCCCACTAGCAGACAGGAGTTTCATTTTCCTCGGCGCCTACGTCCTCCTCTTTCTTCTTTTACAGCAGAGGATTTTTCTCCTTTCCTACTTGCCACCAATTCTCTCTCTAATCCTTTGAATTCTACCCCTTCCCTCTTTTTTGTCAGTATTTCCCTTCAGTTTTCATTTCTGCCGTGTACATCAACCTCATCTTTTTTGCTGGATAATTCCCATCAGTATGTGAGCATATGGCCTCTCTCACTTGCAAAAAAAATAAATTCTTTCATCTACGTTCTCTTCCACCTACTGCTCTCTCCTCGGCCAGCTCTCTCAGGAGGACTGACTGTTCCCGCCGACTGGCTCTGTTCCTCGCTTACCCCTGCCTCCTTTACTTGCTCTTCCCCAGGTTAATTAATAATTTGTAAGAATGATGTCATCGGGAATAATTAGACGTACTGACAATAACTATAATGAATGAAGAATCTTTTGAGAATGCTTACAATGAATATCAATTATATTTTTCCTGATTTATAAATTTTGAATTATGCTCATGTAAATTGGTCTAAATATCGATGGTATGTTGTTTACTCTTTCCTTTTTAGCCTGACAGTACTCTACTGATCATCTGTGAAAATGGCTATATTCTTCAAGCTCCATATCCGACCATTAATGAAGAACAGGACAATCGCAGTGTAGTCTCCTATGAAATCAGTGACATGCCCATAAGATATTTCCATTTCTCAAGTGTCAAATCTAAGATTGTGGTATGGAATAATTTTCCTTCCATTATAATATAAAAAATCCTGTACAATGTGCCGGGAGAATACTGAACCTGCCCTTAGGAAGCTTATAATCTGGGGGAAAAGGGCTGACTTAACTGTTAGTGTCTTGGTTACTTTCATTGCTGAGACAAAATACCTGATGCCCCAAATTAAGGAAGGACAGAAAGGTTTATTTAGCTCACAGTCTGTGGAGGTTCTGCTCCATACTTGGCTGGCTCCAAGGCGAGATGGCACATGGCAGAGGGCAGCAGTGCATGGAGGTGGAAGACAGCAAAAGCAGCAAGAGCACAAGGGCAGGAGCAGCGGCCAGCAGCCTCTTTCCCTCCCTTACCCTGTACACAAACTACCTGCCCCAGGGCAGGTGCAGCACTCACACCCATAATCCCAGCACGGGACCACGGATCAATCATAAACTCCAGAAGCCCGCCTCATGACTGCATGAGGATTTGGGGGGGGCATGCAGACACAAACCATAGCAGTTAGGAATCACCAGTGAACAGGAGGTGCATATGTGCACAGGAGGGGTTGGGTGACCCTGGGGGAGGTTTGGGAAGAGATCAAATACGGTTGTTCGGAAGTGACTGGCAGTTAATACTTAGAGAATAGGAAAAAATTTTAAAGGATAAAATGGAAAGGCTGGTACTAAAGGCTGGGAGAACATGCTGAGGGAAGCCAGAGTTGGGAGAGTTTTCCGTTTTTTTCAGGAGATGAAGAAGGGACTGTGAAATAAAGGGAAGCAATCATGGAGGGACATGGCAGGAGTCTATGCCCAGGGGATGGGGCTCCTCAATCAGGAAGATAATGCTGAGGGGCAAATACAGGAGAGACCTGACACAGAAGGGTGGAGTGTTAGTGTTGGGGTCATTTGTGGTAGAGAGTTGGTGGACAGTGAAGCTCTAAATCGTTGTATTACTCAAGTCAGAAACAACTCCCCTCATGGGCAATTTCAGGCCACCAAGTTCCTGGGTTGACAGTGACAAGCTCTGAGATAAAAACTATGTAAAGTCTCAATTAGGGAAGAATGACAGTTTCTATAAAACCAGTAAATAAAACATTTGAATGGTAGTGATAAAAAGTACGTTCCCAAAATAATAATCATTTTTAAATGTTATTTTCTTACATCCGAGCTATGAGATTTTCTAGAACCCTGTCTTCCCTCTGATGCCTTTTTATCATTTTCAGTGATAAAAATATAGTTTTATATCTCAGTGTCTCTTTTAAAAGAGATTAATGGAAATCGAAAAGAGAGAAAAACAAAAGGAGATGAAGGCAAGAGAAAGGGAAGCGAAGAGGAAGAAACTAATAGAAGAGATGGGAGAAGAGGGAGAGAAAGAGCTCCAAGAGGGAGAGGAAGAGGAGCCGCTACCTGAGCTTTTCGTTCCCCCGACCCCTTCTCCCATCCTCTGTGGCTTCTACTCTGAGCCAGAAAAGTTTTGGGTTTCTTTGGTAAGTAAAGATGTAAAAATGTTACCTTAGCTGCATTTCAGTGTAATTTATAGTTGTGATTTACCACCACATTCTTCCTTTCTTATTTGTATGTTGAGTATTAACCGCCTTTGAAGTTGTGAGTTTCGATAAGTGAATGTGGGTTACATTTGCTTTTATATCAGCTTAACATTTCTTTTATATGTTTACATAATCTCTTATCATTTATGACAGACACACCCCAGCCAGGTCAAAAAAGGAAAAGGATAAAGGGTAGAAGGGCAAAGAGGGATTTCCCAGATGAGTGTGTGTGTGTGTTTTGTCTGTCTGTGTCTGTCTGTCTTTGATGTGGCACTCACTGAGTTGCCCAGAGTGGTCTTCTGTTCAAGACCATCCTGCCTCAGGTTCCTGAGTAGCTGCGATTACAGGCATGCGCTGCCACACCTGACTGAGTCTTTGTTTGGTGATTTTGAAGATAATGACTTTCACGGCAGCGCTCTCCAGAGACTTGTCCTCCCTCCTCGTTGCCTACAACACTGCTGAGTAGACTGTGGGAATCTAGGAATATCACTATGTCCTAGATGGTCTCATTGCCGTCCTGAGCAACACTGAGACCTGGTGCAGAAAATAGGAGGGAAACATTTGGCAGACAAATGCCAGAGACTGTCCTACACGATGGGACTACATCCGCTACTCCTGTACCCACTAGTTGTATCGGGAAACACATGCTCTGGCTTTTGCGAAGCAGGGTTTCTTTCATTATAGATGTCGCAGTTTGCGGTCCTCCCTCCCCCAAGAAGCCAACAGGAAATGTATCATCATGAATTCATAACTGGGCCTAATCTTTGTCCAGGCCAGGACACCTCCTAGTTAACAATTGTTCCTGCGTGTAGTGATGGAGGCTGACTCCTCCCCTCTTCCAGTTTTTGTAGAAATGCATCTTTTGTAGCAATTTTAAAGGAAACAACAATAAGCAGGACAGCAGCTAGTATTCGATTGCATTTGCTAGTGCTCATAACTTTTCTGCGACATGATTAATGAGTATGATTACATGGCATTCCAGGGGTAAAGAGATCAATCAGACATGACTTGTGCCTTCAGAAAATTTCCTCATAGGAGGGAAAGATGCACAGAAACAACTGAAATAGATTTCCAGTGTCCTGAAAACATAGATGCAAAAATTATTAATTATTTAACAAACAAACAAAAAATTAAATGAACTACCACTTTGGAATGTAGGTCAGTGGAATAAGCACTTGCCTGGCAGGCTGAGGTCATGAGTTTGATTCCTGGTACCAAAAAGAAATTATTTTCTTTCTTTTTTTTTTTTTTTGCGGTACTGGGGATCGAACTCAGGACCCTGCGCTTGCTAGGCAGGCGCTTATTCCACTGAGCTATATCCCCAGCCCCTCCAAAAAGAAATTAAAATAACAAATATGTTTAGTGTTTTTGTTGTTGTTGTTTGTCTTTTTGAGGCAGGGTCTCACTATGCAGTTCAAGCAGGTCTTGAACTCACTTTGTAGTCCAGGCTGGCCTTGAACCCACATTGATCCTCCTGCCTCAGCCTCCCAAGTGCTGGGATTTCAGGCGTGCACCACCACACCTGGTGTGGAATTGACATAGCATTTTCCACAGAAGCTATATCATTTTATATCACCGCTAACAGTGCCCATAGTTTCCATATCCTTGTAAATACTTGTTTTTTTTTTTTTCTGAGACAGGGTCTCACTATGCAGTTTAGGCTGGGTTTGAGCTCACTTTGTAGCCCAGGCCAGTCTCAATCTTACAATGATCCTCCTGCCTCTGCCTCCCGAGTTCTGGGATTACAGGCATGCGCCAGCACGCCCTGCTAATACTTGTTATTTTTGTTTTTAACTGTAGCCAGCCAAGTGATGTAAGTACAGCCCACTGTACTTTCAACCTGAACTTCCTCAGTGATCAGTGATTCTGAGCATGTCTTCATGTGTTTATTGCCCATTTGTGTATTTTCTTTGGATAAATACCTGTTCAGTTCTTTTGTCCACTTTGGATTGGTTACTTAGGATTTTGCTCAGCTGTGTCTATTTGCTGTTAAACCAATCAACTCAATTTTCATTTCTATTATTTTTTGGTTCTAGAACTTCTGTTTTTTTCACTGTTTACTTTTTTATAGATTCCAATTGGCTCCTAAAATTTTCTATATTCCTTAAACACATTGATCATATTTATTTTTCTTCTGTTTCCCGGTATGTTTTGTTATTTTTTTACTGAGTGCTACACAATGCATATGATTTCTTTCTTTCTTTTTTTTTTTTTTTTTTTTTGGCAGTACTGGGGATTGAACTCAGGACCCTGTGCTTGCTAGGCAGGCACTTATTCCACTGAGCTATATCTCCAGCCCCCTACACAGTGCATATGAAAAACCGTAAAGCTACGTTGATTCTCCGTATGTTGCTGTTGGCTCCTGGAGATTTATTTTTAGTTCTAGAATGAGCTAGAAGTTCTAGATAACTTTAACCCAGTCAATGATTGAAATGACCTAGAATTAGGCTTCACTTCCTGTGAGGTCCCTTCTCCTTCCCGCCACGCATACACGTAGTGTGTGTCACTCTTGAGCTTCAGTGGAAAGTCCACGGGGGAGTGTGTTTATAGCGGCCCCTTCTCTGTGGAGGACCCTAAGCATGATTCCCTCTCCATAAACCCCCAAGACTGCAAATAGCTCTGCTCAGCCTCTTAGGGTCTGAGCTGGCGATCTGAAGCTCGCTTCAGAAAGAAAAACAATGCCAAATGCCAGGCTCAGCCCTCCGAGTTCTCCTTGGCTTCTGGGTCCTACTATTTTGCTATCTTCCCAGTGCTTCCAAACACATTTTAAAAAAATTGTTCTAGTTATTCTCAGTGACAAGGCCTGGCTAAAATAATCCAGTCCACCATTGTCAAAAGTGAAAGCAGTGATTTGATTTTCAGATGAGATGATTTTGTTACCTTCTGTTTCTTATTTACTTACTCATTTTTCATCAAGATGTTCTGGTTTTTAACTTATTTTCTCTAATAAGGACTCTCTGGCCCATATGCATAAAGAAAGCAAGTTATAGTTAGAGCAGCGTAGCTTTTCTACATTGCTCTACTGAAGACGATCAGTTGTCTTTTCACGATGTGGACACATTATCCCTAAAGAGCCCTTCCTGGAAAATTAACAGTGTGAACCCCAGACTGAAAACCAGCTATGAAAACAAAGACTTGCAAAACTTGTTATTAAATACTACTGATTCATTATAATGCTTGAAGAAATAAAATGGAATGCGGTAGGTAGTCAGAGGTCAGAGGTCAAAGCTCTCATTTTGACTTGTAAGGAAATACAAAGCATCATGAAATATTATTGTAATTACATTGCTGTATAGAAGTGGACAATGGAGGTATTTTTAGAAATAACAAAACCTATCTATTAACATAGAATCATACGTAAGTAAATTTGTGTTGTAAATCTTTACACAAGCAAAGTTGTGTATGCTTACGTAATGTTGTATTCAAGTACCACTACCAGTGTTATTTGTCTTTTCCAGGGTGGCTATGATTCTGGTTTTCTGTATCACTGTGAATTTCCCCCATATGATAAAAGCAGTGATTTCAAAGCACAGAAAGACGAACCTTTTGATTTCCGTGTTCTCAAAGATACAGAAGATAATCCCATTCAAACCATCACTTTCAGGTGAACAGAATTTTTAAAGACTTTAAAAAACTGTATTCTATTAGTTTCTATGTTTTGGGGTATCATGAATATTGCCAATTTTAAAAGATATATTCAAATCGGATACCCAAGTGATGTTTAGGTAAATAAATTAAGTGAGTAAATAAATATAATCAAAACTAGTGCTGATTTCTATTTGAATCTGTTTCTCAGATATTCTGTCAGGAATTCTGTTTAATTATGTAAGTACTTATATGGTCTTAAGTCATTTCTTTTACTTAGGAGGTGACTACTGAATGGTCAGGTAATGAAAGGTCAGGATTATAATGATTTAGAGAAATTCCAAGTTGAATTATTAGTCCTTTAATAATTGAGACTTAGGTAAATATGACAGTCATTCTTCTGAGGATCAAAAAGGCTAGTTCTAATTTTCAAACTGAGTTTTTCTTTTGTGTTAGTTTACTAGGGTGGCTTTAATAATACCACATACTGAGCGGCTTAAGCCGCAGGTATTTACTGGCTCATAGTCTGGAGAGCAGTGTTCTAAGATGAGGGTGTGGGCAGGGGGGCAGGTTTGGTTTCTCCTGCTTGAGGTCTCTCTTGTTGGTTCACTGCTATCTGCCTTCTTGCTGTGTCTTCGCTGTGTCTTTCCTGTGTGCACAATGTTCCTAGTCTATCTCTGTCTCTGTCTCTCTCAGTCTCTCTATCTCTCTGTCTCTATCTGTCTCTCTGTCTCTGTCTCTCTCTACCCGTCTGTCCTAATATCCACTTCTTATAAAGATCCTAGAGTCAGACTAAGATAGAGTCTATTTTAACTAAGCACCTTTTAAAAGGCTTTTCTCACAATCTAGTTACATTCCAAGGGGTTAGGGATTGAATATATAAATCTTTTTGGGGTTAGGCATTGAACATATAAATTAGTGATTAAACATGGGTTAGGGGTTAGGGATTGAACATATAAGTTTTATATATATATATATATACACATACAGGGTCTGACTATGTAGACCAGGATGGCCTCACACTTGTAGTGATCCTCCTGCCTCAGCCTCTTGAGTGCTGGGATCACAGGTGCCACCAGGCTTGGCTTTGAACATATGGACTTTTGGTGGTACGTGATTCAGTTAACACCTTTGTTATTTCAGATTTTGTCATTTCCATTCATTTAAAATTAAATGGTATTTTCAGAGCAATTGAAAGAACCATTTACTTTCCTCTGTGTCATAGCTTTGACCAAAGTATGATGTTTTGTGGAATGAGAAATGGGGCAATTCGAGTGTATGTGCTGAACCAGAACGATCTGTCACTGACCAGCTTGGAGCACTACTGGCACTTCAGCGTGCATGACAGTAATTACGGGTGTATTACAAGAATCGCGACCAGCTTTGATGACCGCTTCCTGGTGACTGCAGGGGCAGACAGTAATGTCTTCATTTTCAACGTTTTTTCTGAATTCATGTTGAAGAAAGGCACCAAAGCCAAAGTGCCATCTCCCAGGGTATGTAGCTGATCAATTAACTGACTAATTTGAAACTAATTTTTAGTAACAACAATGATAACAAATTTTAGTGATGTAAAATTGTTCATGTCCATTAAAGGTTAATAGCTATTTTAACACACTAACCTTGAAATTTAACCTTCCTACCAGTATTAAGTTTTGACTTGCTAGTGTTTCTATATAAAATACTAATGGTGCTGATCTTCTCTTATTATTAAAGGCATGTAGTTCCCCAAATTAAAAGAGACTGTGTCAATTTTTCTGTATCTATCACTTCAAAGTTTCTTTTTACAAAATGCATGTTATTTCTCAGACATATATATGTATATATTTCATTTATTCATTTACTCATGGGGCTTGTATAGGGTGTGTACTATAAAGTGTACTTTTAAAAAATAAAGTATACTTTTGAAAGCAGTTGAAAATATTAATGACCTTTGTCTGGAGTGTGAGAAGGTGAGTCTTGATCAAAGATTCACTATAAATTATTCTGTTCTTAGGCAGAATACACTATTGGGTTTTTATTGAAGATTGAGGCTTCAGATATCCTAATTACATCCTTTTGTCCTGTCCCAGAATTGGAATTTTTTTGTTAGTAAAGGGGTTTATATGGATAAAGTCAGTTTAATAACCACTAGCACTGCTCCTACAGATTGAGGAGGTACAGTGTAGTTAAAAAAAACTCCAGCCTACAATTCCTAAAAACACACTGACTTCCCATTTGCTAGCTAGCCTACTTCAAAAGAACACACAAAAAACGTAGAGAAGATCTGAGCAGGTAAAATTTCTGTTAATAGCGGTAAAAACTGGAATGTGGGGCAGAATTTAAAGAGGGTCTACTTCCAAGAGAGCAGTGGCAGGAGGGAAAGTACACAAACAGGACGATCTTTATTTTCCTACCCAGTGCTGGCCTCAGGATAGAAACTTCTACTGAATAGAGCAAAAAATCATGCCACAATTAGGGTAATAGTAATGATATCCTCTTGTGGATAGCATCCATTTTTCTTAAAGCACTGATGCAGACTCTGCTTTTAAGAGGACAAAAATGAGAAAGAATTAGAACAACAAGACCTTTAAAAACCAGCTAAGCTCTACAGACTGGCTGAGGGTCTTCGTTTGCTTTAGAATCCACTAGGGAGCCTTTAAAAGTACAGGTGACTGAGCTCCTTTTAAGAACAATTAAAGTAGAATCGCTCAAGGTGAGACTCAAGTCTCGCATCTTATAAAATGTTCTCCACTTGGTTCTAACGTGCAGCCTGGATGGAGATCCTTTGACATATATTTGAGAGTGTGGAAGTGGCTTGGTCGGTCTCCAATGTATTACAAACAGCAGGGGCCAAGAGATAGTTAGCCACCTTTCCTGTCAAATCGTGACACACTGATATTGGAGAATTAAGGGACTTAGCTGTTGCTCCCTCCATCAGAAAACTAAGTAAAATACAGTAAACTTACGTTTTGAGCGGTTGATAGTAAGTAGAATTTATTATCATCACTGTGTCTTGCTTTTACTAGAGTTACAAACCATAACTTCCATAAAAATGTGTACATTTACATCTCATAGGTATAAACACTGTATACATTTCATGTGTATGAAGACTTCAATCACTTGATCAAGAGTCTTTATTTCTTTAGAGTGAGAGCAAGACAGAGCCATCTGTTATGAAAGAGACTAGAGAATAAACAAGTTCAGTTTTACTTAAGATCCGATTCGTTAGTAAAGTGACTGTTTTATCCATTGGGTATAATTCCTCTTCCTTAACATCATACACTCAGACATTTTATAGCACAGCACCTGAATACACAAAGTACTGTAAGTGGTTTACTTCTTAGTTCCCCTTAATTTAAACTCATTTTGTTTTTAAAGGGAGATTTATATCTTTTATTTCATTCTTTTTTCTCTGAAGGAGGAAGTTTATGTTATTTTGTGCATTTTCTACTTTATGCCCTCTTTTAGGTCCTATAAAATTCTTACTTAAAATTAAAATGTATGATATATCAAGTCTTCCTAGGGTACACACAGGTATTTTGGGAGACTGTGCAGGTAATGAAGGGAGGTACTGAAAAACAGCATTTTGAAATAGATTATCTAGAAATTATATTTGTGTATTTTCTCTGTCAATACCACGTATTAATAGATCATATGAATCTGAAGGAAGAATTATGGTGAGGTGGACATTTTACAAATATATAATTAGGTTGCAGGATTCTTTTAAGCTTATCCATTTAAATGAAGCAAAAACAACTAAGTTTAAGTCAATTGCAATTTTTCCCCTAGTTTATTGTGTGCAAAATGACTTTTCAAACCTATAATTGTTAGAAAATTGCAGGAAAAATCTAGTAAAATTACTTCTTTTCAGATATTGTAAAGGAAATATTACATAATTTTAAAGGGCTTTTTATTCTTCTTACAGCTTGGAATTGAAGCAGAACCAATTCCAGAGGATATTGATGACCCCAAAGCCTTCAGGTATAGGAACTTTTGACATATGCTATGTAGACTGACTTTTTACAAAACAAACCAACATTTTGCAGAAGGTGGCCAGGCTGAATGGGTTCCCAAACTATTAAATATTCCTTTTTTTATGCTCTTCCTGTCACCTTACCCATTTTTCTTGTAAAATTTCTGTTTCCAGTATTGAGAGTGCCAGAAAAAAAAGAGAACATGAGAAGTTAATGAAAGAAGTGGAAGAAATAAAAGCTGGGAAGAGAGAAAAAATCAAAGCTTTGAGGAATGAATTTCAGAAGCTATTAGAGATGAATAAAGAATTACCACAGCATATGCAATTTAAACGGACGGCAAGTCTGCATAAATTTGCCTTTAATTTTAGTATACGATATTTCTGGATGGAGGCTACTTTTCGCCACAAGAGGGAAGGCCAGGGATCACCATTAAGTTGTCCTTTATCTGGCCAGTCAGTGCGTTTGCAGCGACTCAGCTGTTGTAGAACTAGACACACAGTTTGGTGTGTCTAGATAAACTCTTCACACACAACAGTGCTTACTACTGGATTTAATTACCATGTTTTGATATAGTTGCTATTTTTGGTAGCAAGGTAAAACAGAAATACAGGCTTTAGTCTGTTACTAAACCTTGCTGTGCCTATTCAAAAATGTCTGAGTAGGTACAGGTATAATTTTTCTGGGGGTCCATTCTATAGTATATCAGATCTGTTAAGCAGATAGTACCAGGTTGATCCATAAAGTTTCTGAGAGATGACTTGGACAGTTTGTAGCTGTGATGACAATCACAAAATTGTTTAATTGAGGACAAAACTAAAAATCTGTAGCTGTATGAATTAGGGTTAATGAAATATATTGATGAAGAATACTTTTTGATTAAAAAATCTACTTATCTGCAGGATTTCAATCTTGATTCTGAAATTCGTGCTGAGATTGACAGAAACACAGTTAATAATATTCAACAGGTGGAAAAGGAGTTAGCTTGGGAAAAGGAGAAATGTGAGCTTGGCCTAAAGAAGATACAGAGAAGGTAGGATCCATATTTCCTGCACATTAAGATGTCTGAGAGTGTGTACTTGGATAAATAGCTTACAGGAGGGTCAACAAATCAGTCAGATAAAGGTCTTCTGAAGTATCCATTTCCTTGAAATTTCAAGAGCTCCTCCTGCTGCAGCTGCTGATACCTTCCTGATCTTTCTCTTCATTCTTCAGATTTTGTTTTTATTTGTTTGTTTGGAGACAGGATTTCTCTTTGTAGTTCAGGCTGGCCTTGAACTCACTATACAGCCCCAGCTGACCTCATGGCAATCCTTCCTCAGCCTCATGAGTGCTGGGATTATAAGCATGCACCACCATGCCCAGCTTTATTCTTTTTCAGTTATACAATTAGGTTTTAAAAATTTTATAATGAGTGTATACCTTCTGTTTTTGACAACTATTTTATATCAAATCAATACATGAACATATATGCCTTTTTTTGGGAGGGCGGCACTGGGGATCGAACTCAGGACCTTGAACTTGCCAGGCAGACACTTATGCCACTGAGCTATATCCCCAGCCCCATATATGCCTTTTAAAAATAAAAAATCAAATGGAATGAATAGACATAATAAAAGATAGCAAACCCCTGTCCAATCCCTTTCATATACTAATTTCAACTTCGGAGTGGAAATTTTTTATTTTGTTTGTGTATAGTTTATATAAGTAGATTGCATAAATCTTCATAAAATGGCTTGATAATTTTTAAACACACATACCCACTACTCAGATTAAGATATAGAACATTTATAACCACCCCGGAAAGTTCTCTCATGGCCTCCCCTCAGTAAATATCTACTCTTCAAAGTTGAATCTTCATTTCCATAAATTAGTTTTCTTTGTGAAATTTACAAACATGGAATACTGTGAACTCTTTTGCATTTGGCCTCTGTCTTAGTTACTTCCCGTACTGCTGAGACAGTCTATCCGGCACCCACAGTCTAAAGGAGGAAAGGTAAATTTTGTCTTACGGTTTGTAGTTGTTTCAGTCTAGAGTCAGCTGGCTCCAAGGCAGAATAGCATGTTGGAAGGGCCTGGGCGGAGGAAAATTGCCCGCCTCATGGTACACAGGAAGCAGAGGCCAAAGGGAGGAGCTGGGGAGCCCGGTGATCTGCCTTTTTTGACCTGACTGCCTTCTATCAGTGAGGCAGCTATAAACGCTCATAATCTAATCACTGCCCCAAAGCTCTGCCTATGAGCGTGTGAAACTCTTGGGGGATATCTAGGTATAAACAGCTTCTTTCACTCATGTAATGTCTAAGATTATCCATGTTGTATATAGTAGCACTTCAGTCCTTTACATTGCCTTGCAATATTCCATTGCACGGTTATACCGCAGTGGAATAACTGTGCTCTTGGTAGCTGTTAGAGCCGTTTCTGCTTTTTGCCAACTCTAAATAATTCTTCTGCAAACATTCTGATACATGAAATGATGATCCCGTGTTTTTTTCCAGAAGCTCTATTTTTTGCCATTATTCATCTTAAATAGTTTTTGTGGATCATGTGAGATGGGGGCCAACTGTCATTTGTTCCTTGATCAATATCCAGTTGACTTAGTATGATTTGTTGATCAGACCATACTTTCCACACTAGATTTTAGTGAAGCTTTTTTCATGAGTCAGGTACTCCTCCTGCCTGTGTCTTATTTCTAAACTGATTGTACTTCACTGGCCTTTCTGTCATTCCTTGTGTTATCTCTCTGACTTAAGTCCGGACACCTAATATTGGAAATCTTTCAGCTTTGTTCTTCATCTCTAAAATTCATTAAGTCTTTGCATAAGAACAGCTTGTCATTTTTCACAAAAGTCCTGCTAAGATTTTGATTGGAATTACCTTGAATCTATAGATTCATGTTATTTATAGAAAACATGTTATTTATAGATAACAAATATTGGAAAAATGCATATTCAGTCTTTCAACCCATAAAGATGATACATCTTGAAAAGAATTCCTTTCAACATTTCTTCTAGGGGTTACGGTCATACTATCTGAATCTTCTTATTTATTATTAGTCATTTTTACTGACTTCCTAGTGTAATAGGTGGTGATTTTGTCATTTTACATGCCCATGCTTTCTGCTATAATCTTAAACTTATGGACTATATTACAACAACTTTTAACATATCTTTGAACTGCTAGTCCAGTGTCATTTCTGGGTCTCATTTTTTTACAATGGACTGATATATTTCCATTCATTTTGGGTTAGCTTTTTCTGCTTTTTTGGTTGCCTGGAAAATTTGGGTTGGAAGCCAACCATTGTGAATTCTGTTATAGGTGCTGGATATTTTTACCTGCTTTTAAATATTTTTGAGTTTTGTACTCACTAAATTACTTGGAAAGCATTTGATTATTTAAGATATTCTTGTTTGGAACCTTTGTTAGGTAGGATCAGGGCAATCCACTCTAGAGCGAATTTTTCCCTACTACTCTTCTTGTGACCTGTGTGGGTCTGGGGATCATTCTGCCTGGTCTTTTCTGACAGTTCTTTTCCCAGCCGTGCCATGCTCATGCTGGTCAGTGTTTGCCTGAGACTGGAAGGGAGTCCTTCACAGCTCTTCAGTGTTCTCTGGCACCTTGCAGCTGTATCCTCTCTGGTACTTTGCCCTACAAGTTACAGCGCTCATTTCCTCATATTCAATCCCTGACTATTTGAATTCCTGGATCATGTTTGCATCCCTGAGTATAACTGGATTGCTGCCCACGAAGAAATGAAAATAGATATGAAGTTCCTCTTCAAAAGAACTGTCAACGTGGTGGTAGTCTACAATTAGCTTTCATAAATAATCACAGTATATGTGTGTGTGTGTGTGTGTGTGTGTGTGTGTGTGTGTGTGTGTGACTCAACCTGCAAACTTACATATGTAAGCAATAAGGCTGTTCTTTATTTATTCACATTAATTTAAATTTGACTCTGAGCTTTTACCAAAAAAAGGAAACTCAATACTACTGAGGCTTATTGTCCCAGCCCGCTTGCTTGTTTCCGGTTGTGCGCGCAGCTAATCTTTGGATGAAGCACACATGCAGCCGTCCCTTGGCAGGCCTTGCCATCTGCCGGAAGCACCCGGAGGGAACAAGTACCCACAGTTCTTGGGCCCGACTTGCCCACCCTCCTCCCCGTCATGAGGAACATGCTCCTTCTCGCACTCTGTCTCGTTTTCTCATTTTCCTCTCTATCCCGCGCACTGTCCCTCCACGATGGCAAGCCGGCTTCGGTGGCCGCAAGCAGGAAGAAGTAAGTACCTGGCGTCAGTTTGGGACGTGGAGAGGGCATAAAATTGTACCAAATAACGGGGTATTGCCAGCGTTTTCACTTTCTGCAATCTAATAGGCCAAACAAGATAACCCTTGGTTGAATAGTTTGCATTTCTTTTATTATTGGTGAGATTAGCATTTCTTTTCCTATGTTTATAGTCTATTTGTATTTATTCTTCTGACAATTACCTATTTGGATTTCTTTTTCATTTTTCTCTGGGCCCTATTTATTTTCTCCTTTATATTTATTTTTAGTCTGTACTGTGTGCATTTGTCTTTTATTAGATATAGTAAATTCTTTCTGATATCCTGCCCTTTGCCTTAAGCTATTTGTATTATTCGAACAGTACAGAAATTCCAATTTTGATTATGGATCGAAACCACCCATATCTTCAAGTTACCTGGGTCTCACTAGAAAGTTAAACTTAAAGAGTGAAACTCCAATGGGTAAAAGGTAAAGAGAATAAATTTTAGTGCCGGGGATATAGCTCAGCAGCACAAGGGCCTGCCTGGCAAGCGCAGGGTCCTGAGTTCGATTCCTGCTACAAAAAAAAAAAAAAGAATAGATTTTAAAGAGTTGAGAAAGATGTTATGCTATGAAAAAAGGAGAAAATTCAAAAGAAATAGTAAATCATTTAAAAACGAACAATAGTATTAAAAAACTGAGTCAGAAAAAGGAAGGAAGGCAAACAAGCTTGGTAAATACATATGTCCAAGAATAAATCCCAGGATGAAAAATGGGGCATTAGTTATGGACCACTGTCTACTTCCATAGCACCAATCAAACGAAGAATTTATGTCATTCTCTTAAAGTGACAGATGCAGAGCTTTTACAAGATAAGTCTGTCCGGGGCACAAGGGAAAAGTGAACTAGAAAACGGTATGAATTCCTACATTTATGTTTTTATAGAGGCAAGTGGAGTCTGATGGTTTGGGAGTTCCGTGAAATCACCTTAAAATAGGAAGCTGTGGGACAAAAAGTAGGAACAGAAAGTTCTGCCCATATATTCAACTTGCCCTCAGTCCGCTCCCACCGTGTGCCTGTGGACACACACGTGCGTGCACAGACACACCATATAATTTCAGAAAAGATGATGTTCTAAACGTCTTTGTGAAGTGAACTCTCTTAAATCTCCAGGAAATAAGTGTTAAAGATAATTATTCTGCTTTTCAATTTAGGAAGTCTTCACTCACGTTCACAAATCTTTATATAATTTATGTATTTATCTATAATATGAACATAACATATATTGTTTATGTCGAAGAGCTTACTATATATAGTACCAGAAAGGGTGTGGCTATATTTCCTCAGAATGTGATATAATCTATTTACCATAGAGCTGCAGTCTACCTCCAGAATTTCCATTTTTTAACATGTTAGCAAGCGATGGTGTAATACTGATTATTGCTGAATTATTTAGTATTTTCATGACAAGAATTTCCACTTGCTGTTTAATCATATCCAATCTTTCCTCAGGTCCTGATGGTATACACATGGTTACATTTTGAATTTATCACAATATTATGGTATTATGTATAAGAATAGTGTAGCTTGGTCTTATGTTTAACAATCATGCACACTGATCAAAGTAGTGACAGTCGCAAATACTTGTTTTATTTTTTCAGATTTCGTGATTCACTGGAGAGCGATGTGATTGTGGTTCGCGCCACACAAAGTGACCACAAGATATCCTCCTACAGGCTGGTGAAGCCCTCCAAGTATTCGAAGTTGAAGCAAGCAAGTCAGTCAGACAGGAGACCGAGCAAACTTGAAAGGCTTGAAAAAGAGGGACCCGGAAAAAGGGACAGTGTGAGAGAAACAGGTAGCCCACGTGAGAAGGTGTCTCTTCCCCACTTACCAAGATTTATTACACCTGAATTGTCTTTTTATAGGAAGCAAGTTTGGCTGTTCCTGGGTGGCTTGAGCTCAGTTTGCTGTCCCCCTTCCGTTCATGATGGCCTCTTCTGGCATAAATAATCAGTAGGGCTGTGCGGCACGATTTAAAATAAGACGGCTGCTTCTCCAGATCGTACCTCATGGGTGCTTTCTTGTTTGATGCAGGCTGCTGAAGATGAGGGTCCTGGAGGTCACGCTTTTCTTACTTTCTCCTCCCAACTAGTCTCAATTCTGGGATTTTCCCAGATGGTAATTCTGAGACAATTCTTCCAGATTTCTGGGCCTCGTTCCAGAATGTGAGGCTACAATAGTGCGTTGCAAACTATTTTCCAAGAACATGTATATATATATATATATATATATATATATATATATACATATATATATGTTAAGAATTTTGGGAATGATTTGGAGAATAAAGGAAGGGTGCTCTAGCCTGGCCAGAACTAGGCTGTTGCCCATGATACAGTACTGACCTTAATTCTGGTTCTTCCTCTTCGTTGAGAAATCTATAATATCTAAGATAAATCCTAAATCCCATTATCCTTGTAAGCTAACCCTTCCACAATCTATTCCTAGATGAGGTCATGTTGTTCAGCTTACCTGTTTAGCTTACTGACCAGCTCACTGCTCACCAGTTATATCTGATACTTCATATCAAAGCTTCTGCTGGAGTGACCTCAGACCATTTCCCCTCCGAATTCTACCAGCTCTTGGGGATCCAGCTAAAATGTCACCTTTGTTATAAAGCCTTCCCTTGACCACCCAAGCTATGTTAAACTCTTCTTTTTTCATGCTACCCTATATTTGAAATATGCAAGATGAAGAGCTAACGTAATTATATTGTGCTTTCATATTTTTAAGTTATCTAAAGTATATGTTTTATAGCTTCACAACAAAGAGTGACATGCTAGTAGACACTTTTAATTGATAAAGCCAATCATTTTTAAATATAGATTTGATTATGGGCCTATAACTAGCTTTGTGGTTGGCTGAAAATGATTGCCGCTGGTACATGTGACTTCAGATTCCATGGGTCAAGTAGGAGTCACTGTCTTCTCCTACTGGACACTCCTTCCTCGCTTCCAGTGTCTGTCCATGGCTCATCATTATTTATCTTGTGCTCTAATTGTTTAATGTATGATTTAGCTTAACAACTTTATAATAAGGTCCAGAAGTAATAACTGTGACTCAGATCTCTCTACTTTGGCATCCCCAGTAAAGATAGTACTCAAGTGTGTTTGATGGTTCCATTTACAATTTCTCTACAGTGTTGTGAAAGTATACCCATATAACCATTCTGTTTTTCACATTAAATACTGTATTTAATAAATTACATGAGATTTAACACCTCACTATAAAATAGACTTTAAATTATGATATTCTGTAGGGTAGAGGTATTAAATACATTTTTCACTTAATAATTTTCAGTTTAAAATAGGCTTATTGGGATATAATCCCATCGTAAATGAAGGAGTATTTGTGTTTATGGTGTTGAATACATGGTAGTTTTTCAATAAATACTTTGACTGAAAAAGTCATTTTACTCTATAGATGTTTTTCTGTGGCAGATTAAAAACAGTCTTTACAAGTTTCATTTTTCAGTCTCAAAAGAACTAAAAAAAAAATGTCGATTCTTGATGCAGGTGGAAGTATTCACATACCAGAAGAATCAGTGATAGACAGAGGGAATAAATTCCGACCTAAAACCTTAAGTGAAATTATGGTGGAAAATCAAATAGAGAAAACCAGGAAACTTATACTAAAAGCCGAAAGGGCTCAACTTAAGATTCAGCAGCGGAAAAAAGAGTGGGATGAACTGTGAGTTTTTTTTTCCCACCTAAACTCTGATTCTTTTAATATGTGAGCTCTAAAATATATGTTTTTTTAGCATCCTTTTATTCACATTGTTATTATTTAAATTAAAAATGGAAAGAAATAAAAACAGATGAAGGCATTAAAGACGGAAGCTGGCTGTTTTAACTTCTCTGATCCTTAGAGTTTCAGGTTGTTGTGGTTTGGGGCTTTATTTGCAAGGGGAAACAATAATATACAGGACACATATTTTACAAGATTATTTTCGGTAGTCAGCCAGAGAATGATACACAAAAGAGTGCAGGAAATCTGTCCACACACTAAAACCAAGGAATCTAGCCGAGGCCTTGGATCCCGCAGAAATGTCCTGCATGAGTCCAGCTGAAGCCTAGAGCCCATAACAATGACCCTGTGAATCCAACTGGTGGCCCAGAGACCGTGACGTCTCATGCAGGCCTGTTTCATAGATCTGCACTGGGAAGGCCCAAAGCTCAGTGGTGGAATCTAGGAAATCTGTGCCGGCAGGATGAAGGAGCTATGCTAGCAGGCTGAGGGATCTGCACTGGAGCCAGGAAGCCACGCTCAGAAGAACCAGAGCGCCCCTAAAAGGTACCACAGCCATCCTCAGCAGCAGTGAGGTCCTGAGCTCCTCCAATGGTGAAGACAACTGAGTTCCCATCGGGAAAGCCAATGCAGCAGGCTTCTTCAGGAGACTGGCAGTGCACCATCTTCCCCTCTGGAGCCAGGAAGTGGTGCTTAAAGTGAGGACCAGAGCTTCCCCAAAGTGAACCGAAGCTATTCTTAGTGTCAACAAGGTCCCGAGCTCCTCGGAGGATGAAAACAGCCAAGTTCATCAGGAAAACCAGCACGACAAGCTCCTCCAAGAGAACCAACAGCTCCTTATAGCTTCTACCAGCTCCCAGCAGCCTTACTTCTCCTCCAGTTCTGCCTCTCATGCTGCGGGCAACAATCCTTAGTTGGGCCTCACACACATAGCACCGTGCTTGCTCAGTTCAGCTGGGGGTTATAAGTTGACCACCAGTTGTCAATCCATTACCAAAGGATTCCATTTGGTAATGCAGTCAGAGTGATTTTTAAGGAATAAGAAATTCTTTTTTATTCTAACATCGTAAAGATTCATCTCATTTCTCTAAGAAATGAGTTTTATATTGCCTGTGTTCCTTGTCTTCTGCCTATATTTAATGTCTGGTGATAGTTTCTACATATATTTTTCATTCACTTTTCTAGTTGTTTACATCATGAAGATAATTACAGTCCCTGTTTCACATGGCCAGAAGCAGAAATATTTCATTTTTCTTTTCTTTTTTCTTCTTTTCTTTTCCTTTCCTTTTCTTCTCCTTCTGTCCTTCCTGCTTTTCTCTCTCTTCCTTTCTTCTTTTAAAAATAATAATCCTTTCTTTTACGGCAGCTATGCACAAATGAATACCAATTAATACCAAAAATGGCATGGATTTCCTCTGCCGTTTTACATTTTGTTTTCCTAAGAAGGTTTTTCTTCTACAGAAAAGTGCTGACTGTAAGCTATGTGTACATGTTCATATTGGCTGGTAGACTTCACTTTAAAAAACTGGTTAAGAATGTTCGAGTCTCCTAATTAAGGGTCTTGCAATTAAATGCTACCCATCCCCATAGATGTTGTAGAATTTCCCAGGCAAAGAGTTCAGCTGCAGTACAGAGAAATCCTTCAGTGTTAGCCTTGGTACAGAAGTTCCTCCTGCTTTGCATATGTGGAAAGTTGAGGGGGTGACTCAGTCATCCCTTTTCAACTTTTTAATTAATGTTGCCAAATATGTCTATCATTCCATTGCCCTCTCCTCGCCGGCTCCCTGTGCGCTTGGAGGCTCGAGAGACTCTAGGAAGGATGTATTCAATTCTTTTTGTAGCATTGTCCTATGGATATTTTGGGCTACAGTTTTCTCTGGTTTGGTCTGAAATAGAATTTCTTCCTCTGTCTTTTAGAAATGTGCAGTATCATTGGTTTGCTTGTGATTGTCTATCCCATTTTTGGCCTTCTTAAGGATTTATTCCTCTCCGGACCTCTGCACTGTGGACAGAGGAAGAGGCAAATACATATGTGCATGCTGTCATCATCTTGAACTAGTTTCTTTTTATTGAAAATTTTGTGACAATCACTTGTGTAATAAAAAAGTTCAATTAACTTTTTCATGATTTTTAAAACCACCCACTTTCCAAGGCTTCATTTATATTAAGAGAATGGCAGTCTTCATTTGAATTATCTAGTAGTAAACAAAAGCCTAACAGTGATTAAGATTATTTGAATACAATGTAGTGATTGGTTTTCATTTATTTAAATATGTATTGTTTTTCTTGGGCTATGTTAATAATAATCATTAATTTAAGATGCTCGGCCCCTATAAACAAAGTGGCATCACAAACTCAAAACTGTGCTTTTGCTTCATGACTCAATTTGAAACTGCACATACTTTAGACATATTAAGAATTTACTATTTTATTTGTGTCTGGGTTGTCTATTTCTCTAACAGGTACAGGAGTAAACCTGATGATGACTATGAAGATCCCAAAGATGTTCAAGCCATCAAAGAAGCCCAAGTGTTCATGGGAGATTTTAACCTAAAGACAGCCGCGGACTACAAGATACCCGAGCACATGAGAATAAATGCTGCCAAGAAGGAAGAGGAACTGGGACACCTTGACTCTTTGGTATTTACTTACAGATTTCATGACAGTGGAAAAACACTCTGGGTTTTCAACTGAATTCTGCTAAGACCAACCCTTCATCTGGCTTATAAGGATATACAACCACAGAAATTTAGGGATGGAAAAGATGTTCACGCCTGTCTAGAATGCCCTCTCTTTACAAATGAAGAAACAGGCTTAGAACAAAAGATTTGTCATGATTGTTGTCAGCTAATGTGGCAGAACCAGCCTTCACATCAGTTGTACGACTGGATACATTTCTTGGATGAAAACATTATACTGTTTTGTGGACTTTGAACTTTTAGAATTCAGACAAATCTGTATTGTATTTAGTATTTGGCTACCATGAACTACCAAAGACTTAGGCAGAAAGGTCATTGTTTTTAGCCTTTCTTTGCAGGACTTTCAGCTTTTTCTAGGCGACTCAATAATAAACTAATTAATACTCTTTTCTGACTTTATATTCTTCCAAGCAATGTGATATTTCATTTTCTTTTTTCCTTATCAAAGTTTCTTCTTCTTGCCATATTAATTCCTCACTCTCTATTTGAACTGACAAGTGGTTTTTCACACTGAGAAGTTTAGAAGGCATCTGAGCCATTGTGCTTAGGAAGATTTGACACTTGGTTACCTAATGTCTTGTGCAGTTGCAAGTTCAGGACATGAAATTGGAGAAGGTGCCAGTCGTATCACATATGTAGTATATTTTAGTATTTTATAATTTGGGGACAGATGGAAATGAAGGATCCTGGAGGAAGGGGTTTCTTTTTCTACATTATCAAAGGTGTTACCCCAGTACAGGGATCCTGGGATGGCAGTTCATATCCACACATTTTCATTGCTCTTAACTTGTAACTGTAGGAAAAAAATGGACATCTTGGACATTTTATTAGTGACCCCGGGATTATTTTTCTAGCTGTTTGTCTAAAGCAATTCTTATTTACTCATTACGCTCCATCGATCATCATAGATAAATGTTCTTATGACAGTCCTATTTTAAATGTGCTATTTAAAGTTGCTAACTAGCTAGCTACTGCCTGTAGGTTTATATCTTGGCTTCTAGATTGCATGTAACCACAACTTATTAGTTATCCCACTTGAACTAACTAACTAACTTCCTCTCTTTCATTTCTTTCTCTGTTTCTTTCTGTGGTACTTGGGATCAAACCCAGGACCTCATACAATCTAAGAAAAGTCTACTACTGAGACAGCTCCAACCCACTCAGCCTGAAAATTTTTAGTCTTATCAGAGAAGATGAGTATATGTGGTATGTTGAATGAACTTAATTGCATTACACTGAAACAAACTTAGTTAAAATAAGAGCATGAAATATTGTAAAATATACATTGGGAGCATAGAGCTCTAGAAAGGACTCCCAGGGAAAAGTAAAAGAGGAAAAGAGACCTCAGCCCTATGAGCCAGGCGAAGGGAACAAATTGTGGACAGCAAAGAGACACCAGAGGTCCCATCCAGACTTCCCTCCCATCTTGAAGGGGAGAAATGGGAAAAGCCAAAAGCTAGTGAGTAATTAGTACTGAACAGAGATGATCAGACACGTTTGCATCTTAGACTTTTACTAGGTCTGCCCATCAAGGAATAAGAGCTAATGCTATATCCTTTGTGAAAAAACTGTCATTTGTGGGGAAGTTATCATTTTACTTCCTTTCTTGTGTTTTTTCCAGGTCTACACAAAGAAAGTGCACATGAACAAGTGCATTCTCTCTCTTCGAGACTTTAAAGTGGCTGTAGTTGAAGAAATACAATGCCTAGTACAAGAAGTAAAGAACATTCAGTTGACCCTTCACGCATCCAAGCATATCCCCATCCCTGAGATCCCTCAGATACACCCAGAAGAAGTTCCAGAAAAGAGATTTCAGTATGATGAAGAGACCCTCATAAAGTTTAAGTGCCACGGGTTGAAAAGTCTGCTTGCCAAGCCCCACCAAGTGGAGCGGGTTGCGTCTGGAATAATCCCAGATGGAAAAGATGGCGATATGACCACACGAGACTCATCAGTTAGGTTTCCCAGAGAATCAACATTAGGTTCAGATCTTCAAATGGAGTTTGAAAAAGCAGAGCCAACTGAGGTGGAGCTAGAGATTATGAAGAGGGATGAGGTTAAACACGTGTATATGCAACAGTATTTGATCGACAGGGTAAGAACAGTCAAACAGCTGTAGCAGTTAAAAATTAGATCTAGTTTTTATTTCCAATTCCTCTACATTAACCATCTTTAACCAGCTTACCACTCACTAATGGTTTGGCTTCCTCCCCGTCTTTAGCCTTGTAAAACTCTGGGCTCTGCCCAAAACTCTGGAGCACTGTAACTGTTTTTCATTTTGTAAAGCTACGGATAAAGGGCAAGCCTGTGTTTTACTTAGCCGGCATCTAAGTGGAATTATGGTAAAAGGGAAGCCGAAGAGCAGCCTTCAGAGGGTAGATGGAAAATAGTTACAACTATTTCCGAGAAACAGAGAGCCCTTTGTTTTTCCACCGTCCTCTTTCTCTAGCGTGTGATTTGCTCCAGTAGTTGAGAGGGCGGCTGGATTTGTGATTGCTCTGGAGCGGGAATGGCAAGTGCTATTATTTTTAGGAAAATTAAGACTAGACCGGGAACAAATGTGCAGCACATGCTTTAAATATGAAAGGAAAAGGACCTTTCTTGGATAGATCTCTCCCTACCCCCCTTGTCAAATATCTTTCCGGCTCCACCCTGGGATAGCGCCCCCTATCGTTTCCCAACTTACTCTTCACCTGTGACCGCTCTTCTCCCGGCCTCTCCTCATTGCCGCCGCCTGCTCTGCTTTCCGTTTTCACATCTTTGCTTTTGCCTGTGCTCTCTCGTTCTACCTTCGGGGATTTCTTTTCAGAGCTGAGCCGTCTTTCAAAGCACAGCCTAGCTCCAAACCTTCCCCAGCCTTGTATGTTTACCTTCCGCCCCTGCGATCAGCACCTTATATTTTAAACTTGTTTTTCTTAAAACAAAACAAAACTTGTTTTTTCTTGATGTTTAAGGTTTGTTAGTTTTATCTTGCAATTAGATCATATGATTCTTGAGGAAAGGATCCCCTGAGAAATTGTGGTTTAGAGTTCGAGGTCTCAATAATTCACGGATTTTCCCTCAGAACCTAACTAATAATTTTTCGAGGAAACCCCAGTTTCGTGGAAACCTCAAATATTCTCTGGAATATTTTTTTGTGGGGGTGGGAGGTCTGCAAGTAGCAATCTAACAGTGTTACCCAATTCTTGCTGCTGATTGGCTGCTGCCCGTTAACCCATTTCTGGCAGATGCGTTCCTGTGTCCTAACAGGTTGCTGGGCTGCGTATAGCTATCCGGAGTGTTCCCTGTTTTGTTCTTAAAGCTCTAAGATGCCTCAGATGCCACCCAAACTCCTTGTACCTTCTAAGGCATCAAGCAGTGAAGTTTAAGACACTGGGAGAAGGTTGAACTACCCGGACATTTTAGTGTACAAACTTTTTATTAAATTATTATAGTACTGTATGTAGTATTTTATTAAATATCATAACTGCAGGAAACATCACACATTTAGGGTTTAAACTATTAAAAGTGGTCGTTTATAGGCATTTTCCTGGCCACATCTGAAATTTGGGGTTTTTTACAATTCGCAGATGCTCTAGGAACTTAACCCCTGGGAATTTCGGGGCACCCGGCAGAAGATGGAAACATCTTCTGACTCCTCCCACATATAGGATAAGAACAGATGTTTAATTGTCAGACATAAGTTTTGATTTAATTGTAACTATTTTATTAATGTAACAAGTATTCATGGGATACTTTATGTGTGCAGGGCCCATGTTAGCGCGGTAGTAGCAATATAATAACACCTAAGAAAACCACGTTCTCCATCCTCACCAAGGCTGTGGTTATCAGGAATGAAAGAGCAAAACAGTGCAGCCCTCGTCAACTTGTGGTCCTGTTTTGGAGTGGGGCTGTGATGAAGAAAATATAACACGGCCTCCAAGCAAATTTAGGAATAATACATATTTTTTGAACAAGCTTTAGAGAGGAACACTAATATGAAGTCTACCGCCATACTAATTTCAGAGTTTGATGTTTTTCTTCTCTTTGTTTTATTTTTAAGTTCTCTCAACTTTTCCAGTAATTGCACTGCCCCAAACCCACAGATACCTGCAGTCTGGGACCTCACTCTTGACAGGCTTTTAACAGTTGAGTTTCTCCATAATGTATAACACACAACCTAATGGAAATGGTAAAATGGTTTGCGTCCTCTCAGGATCAGTCCTTGGGGCGCTCTCTTGATGTCTTCGTGTGCTTTGAGATGGGGTGGGGAAGAGCTGCATCCAAGTCAGAGGAAAGCTGAGGGCTTAACTGTACTTGAATCGATAAGGTCCAGGCCAGGATGTGGACTTCATTCTCATTTCATCTCTGAACAGAGAAGCTTTGATCTCAGGGAAATCACCTTTGGCCTCCATTTCTTCCTAAGATAAGGAGGTCAAACAGTGTCTCTGGCTCTAAGATTATATTTACCTATTTAAAAATTCTAATATTCTGTAGGTTTGAAAATTTTTTATAATAAACATTTAGGCTGATTAGAAGAAAGACCAGCAGTGATTCCATGGGAGTTAAAGAGGAGACAGACACAAACTCCCACAAAGAGCTCATAATCAATACATTACAGCAGGAGGGACATCTTGACTAATGCCATAACCTGAAATGAAGAAATAACTCAAAGGACTATGGTTATAGAATTCTCACCATTTAAAAATTTCTCACATGCTATTAATTTATATACACATAATTAAGGCACCCACAAGGTATAATGAAAAATTATTCTTGGATAAATAAGTAATGTTCATAATTTTTAAAAATTCATTTATAAATTCTTTTAGCTTCTAATATATTCTCAAATCTTTTTTCTACTCAGATCAAAGAACTGATGGTCACTTTTGATGCAGAACTCCGTCTCCTGAGACATCAGAAACTAAAACTAGATACTCAGATCAAATTATCTGATCTACACCATGTCACTTTATTTCAAGAAATTCTTCTTCTCAAAAATTTTGAACAACAGGAAAACATACTTCAAGAGCGTGTTAATTCATTAGACCAAGAGGAGCAGGAAATGCAGGTAACAGCAGGAGGGGAACCCTCTCTGGTTCACCTCTTTGTTATGGAGAGAACTGGACTCTTTTCTTCTTGATCCTCTCGTGCTGGGCCTCATCTCTTATCTCTGCCCCCTCCTCTTTCCTGTTACTTCTGCTTGGTCTGTCTCGAGCATCCTTGGTCAGGATGAAATGACCGATTTTTTCATGAATTGGATCTAGAATTGTATAAGATAGGAGAATGAAATTTTGAAAAGTGAACTGCATATTTAGTCTATCTATAGATTTTAAAAATCTGTATTTTTGCCATCAGCTATCATAAGTTGAGTTTTGATTATATTATCTTTATGAACATAAGTGAGAAATAAATTGGGAATTTCTTAAGTATAATAACTAGTTTTGGTATGAGAGGTAATTGAATAACAGGAAACAGCTTGACATACATATGTTAAATTTGAAGAAACAAATTATACTTTCTTTAAAGAGGAAGCATTTTATTAAATAAATATTATATTCTGAGTAGTAAGTCAGCTTCACTAGAGATAATGTATATTTTTGTTTTAGTTAACGTATTTCAAGACAGAAAAATCTTTGTTTCTGAGATATGCAAAAATATTTAACTAACTTCCTGGTATCAGTAAAACTTCCAATTTGTTTAATTTAGACTTTTTTAAAAGAAAGCTAAACATTAGAGAGTTGATTTTTCTGATTATGAACATAACAGAGTTTTACAAACACTTATAAAATTTTAATCAAATAAATGGATGTCTGTTCAAATGTTAGAAATGTTGATTTTATTTATTTATTTATTTATTTATTTATTTATTTATTGGTCTTTTTGAGACAGGGTCTTGCTATGCAGTTCAGGCTGGGCTTGAGCTCATTTTGTAGCCCAGGCTGGTCTACAATGATCCTCCTGCCCCAGCCTCCCCAGTGCTGGGATTACAGGCATGCAGCCACCTCGCGGGCTAGAAACGTTGATTTCTATTGAGAAGCTCTGACTAGAGTGTGTAGGCTGCAACATTTCATTGTAAAATGTATTGCCCTGTAAACCTGGTTTACCAGAAACATTTATCTATCATTTATCTTTGCTTTTGTTCACTTAGTGGAAAATCAATGATACTCTTAAAGAGATGGAAGATAAAAAGAATGAAATCATAAAGCTCCAGGAGCAGGAAAAGGCACTTTATGCTGGTTTCCAAACGGCCGTTGGAGAAAACAATAAATTTGCTAACTTCCTCATGAAGGTCCTAAAGAAGAAGATTAAGCGAGCAAAGAAAAGGGAGGTTGAAGGCAATGCTGGTTTGTACACTTTTTTTTCTTTTACATCTTATTCTATTTTCTGTCGATATCAAAAGGAGATATAACAACTTTTAGGTTCCTATTTGCTGTTGCTTTTCCCCCACTACAACAAAGGCAATGCAAAGCCACTTTCAGGTTTAAAAGGAGGAGATATAAACCTTTAAGGTCTTTAAGTATGTGGAGTGTGTATGTGTGTGTGTGTGTGTGTGTGTGTGTGTGTGACTTAATTGGCTTATACTTTTTAATTCTAAAATTTCTAGTAAGTCTTTCATATTTTCTGTGTTTTCTTAAGCTTTATGTATTTTTTATTTCCTTCAAGTGTATTTATCATTGCTGACCGCAGTATTTTTATCATGGCTGTTTTAATTTATCAGATAGTTCTAACATTGGTCACCCGGTGTTGAAATCTATCGGTTGTCTTTTTCCATTTAGTTGAAGATCTTCCCAGTTTTTGTGATGACGAATGACTTCCATTGGAGTTTAGTTTCATATTGTAAGCCTTTGATATATCGTAGTTAAATTTCTGATTTCACTTCCTTTCTCCAGTACTGCTTGGAGAAAGAAGGGAGGAGTGTCTCTTTCTTACTGCTTGGTAGAGGCAGAAGTTCTTACTTCCTATTCTGTCTTCTTTGCCACCTAAGAAATGAAGACCTCCTTGATACTATGTGTGCAAATGTGATTTCTGGCTCCACATGCAGTTTCATTGACAGCACGGTGGAGATGGCTGTGGGTTCTTATAATCAATGATGAAAATCCTGACTCTCTATTAGAGAATTTCTGATATTACCCCAGAGGGCAGGAGGAAGAGCACCTTGTTGCTGCAGGACAGGAATGGAATTCCAGGCTCCCGGTGTGGTCTTCACAGTTACCCTGGTATTGGTGATGGGGGAAAGCTTATCACTAGCCAGCAGAGATCGATGTTCCAGCTTCCTGTTTGACCTTCTTTAGCACCATCCTGGTGGGAGTGTTGGATACTTCATCATAACAATGTCAGTGTGGATGTCTCACTTGCCTTCTGGTGGTGTGGGTAGATGTAGGAACACATTTTACTGTAGTGTTTGGTTGAAGGAAGTGAACAATGTCTGAAAGTTTTATCTTGCTAAACTTCCCCTTTCTTATTCTTTGGCTAGAGGAGTAGACTTTGTTGGACCTTTCTGCACTAGTACCTACTGGTGTACTAGCTCACCAATTTATTCAATCTTAAATCTGATATAGAGTGTCTTGATTACTTTTCTCTTGTTGCTAGGACAAAATACCTGATGCCCCAAATTAAGAAAGGAAAGGTTTATTTAGCTCACAGTTTGTGGAGGTTTCAGTCTATAATCAGCTGACTCCAAAGCAGGTGGCAAGGCTGAGATGCAACCATTCATGGTGGCCAGAAGACAGCAAAAGCAACAAGAGCAAAAATGTAGGGGGGGAGCAGGTCTCTTTTCCTCTCTTACACTGTAAGCAGGCTAGACACCCTAGGGCAGGTGTGGCACTCACACCATCTCCCTACACTCCTCTTTCACAGCCTGAGGATGTTTACAAAATGAGAACCCTGGCCCCCTACTGAGCCACTTAGTTAAACTTATAAACTTCTCGAACTGACACAGTGTATCAATCATTATAACATCCAAGGGTGTAACCAGCCACCCTAGGGCATGTCCTCTACACCCTAGGATGTAGAATCACTGAGTCAGTTAAACTTCTAAACTCTCAAGTTAACACAGTGTACCAGCCATTACATAGATAAGGCAAAAAGAAAACCCAGTGAAATCACCACAATGTTTTCTTCCAGGTTCTCTGGTGCATTCTTTGCTCTCTTCTTTCCACTTTTCCAAAACCTCCTTATGTATATTTTACATATAACATGTGGCTGTATTTATAGAGAAATAAAGAAAAATAGGTCTAGTTGCTTTTCAGAAAGCGGATATCTATGTAAGTGATTTAAAAATTAATTTTTAAACTCTTCTGAATCATTTTATTTTGCGTCACAATTACTTAAAGTAACATTAAGAGAGATCTTAAACTTAAATCCAGAAAGTAAGAAGTCCATCGCTTGTCTCTAATTCAGAGTTCCATGAAACAGGAATTGCAAGTTGATGATGTATGGTTCATAGAGGCGCTTAAAGTGTTTTAAAAGAAAATGGGGCAAGGTATAAAGGTCTGCAATACCTTGTCATAATATTTGTAAAAAGATTGCTTTAGTATATAGACTTTTTATATATTTTATAAAGATATATATATATATATATATATATATATATGACACTGTAATAAAAATAGGCTTGTTAAGAACAGTAAAGCAGACTTTATGCAGAAGAAGTACTGCAACAGTAAGGCAGACTTTGCAAGAGAATTACTGGTTTTATAGTCAGAGAAGGAGATGGAGCTCAACTCTGAATACAAGCACAGGTAGAAATTTACAGCTTAGGAGCAAGGTTGCAACACTGGACTGAAAATTATAAAAAATAGGGTAATTTTTTGCTCAACTGTCCTAACAAAACTTTTGTGGGAGGCAGGCCAGAGAAATAAGGTATTGAGGGTGGGGATATGAAAGGGGGCAGGATTTTCACTAAGAAAATTCAGCAGAATTCTTACTACAGAGGGACCAAATGAGTTAAGGACAGAGCCAAAGGCCAGGAATGAGGCAGAAAGGGGACTCAGAGAAGCCTGAGTCAATTTTGGTGAAAGGAGAGAGTATCTGTCAACATAATATCCCTCTGGAAGAGGATCTCAAAGTCAAACAGTGCTTTTACAGCAAGACATGAATGTTCACAGTAAGTGGGTTAGGTAAAGACTATACGTAGTGTTAATTCAGTTAGGGTAAGTTAGAAAAATCCTTTGCTTTTAGAGAATTTAGTGGTTTAGGAGTTGTGGGCCTATTTCACCAAGTGTGTGGCTGGTAGACTGCAGCCTGAGCAGCTTGGTTAACTGGACACTAACACCTTTGACTGGATGCATTCGTAATATAGAATAATACAGAAGCATCTGCAGGTGTCTGCATTGGTGACCTCTGTGTCCTTAACCATTGTATACTGTCCTACAAATAATGAACAATGTCCTACTTTTTTTGTCCTTGTTACTTTCCTAGTGACTGACTCATTGAACAATGCCTTGGGAGTGTATTTAGTTCAGTGTAGGAGCTCCTCTGCTAACAGAGTTCTCTCTCCTTAGATGAAGAGGAGGAAAGTGACGAATCTAATGAAGATGAATCCAGCCTAGAGGATGATGAGGACGAATCTGGATCTGAAGCTGAGGTTCTGGACGATTCTATCTGCCCACCAGGTGCATTTGGATAAAACCATGGGTTCTTTGTGAAGTGTGACTGATACAGGGATGACATAGGGAAAATATTATCACGCCCAACCCATTAGATGTCAGATATGCTGAGTTCACGTTACCCAAAATCAAAGAATGAATTCTGAGGAACAGCAGAAGTTAAGAGTAGGAAAGATTTATTGAGGGAGCGATAGTTCCTGCCTGAGAGACAGGAGGGGACCCAAGTGGGTTGCTGATGAGCCCACTTCACAGAGGAAGTTTTATGGAGCAAAATCATGAATTGGGTACACGGGACAAAACTGTGATCAACCAATAAGATTACAAGAATAGTTGTTTAGGTAATGTTGACTCAGTTCAGAAGCAGGTCACATAGCAAGTGTAAATGTAAAGAACAAAGAACTTTTCAGGAAGGGATGGGTCAGAGGGTCTTGGTCACCCACTGAGGTAACTGATGCCTGTCTAGACTTTATTGGGCCAGGTGTTACAGTTATCTTACCCTTGGGGAAGCATGTAGGCCTGGGCTCCAAAAGATGTGTTGCTAGTCACAGGTGTAATGTGTTTTTATCTTTTGTATTGACTCCCTGAAGGGTCTAGCTCTGTCTGACTACCCATAATATTTCTACCTAACTTAGCTGTCTATAATGTAACCAAGGATTGACTGAGAAGGTCCTTTTTTAAATTCACAATTTTTTCACAATAAAATTTAAGGAAAGGGTGGCATCAAATACATGAAGAAGAGTCTAATTATTTATTCTTTGAGAGGTTCTCTGGATAATTTACTATCTGTTCCCCCAGGCAAACTTTTATGAGTAAAAAATTAATAATCTGTACACAAAACTGATCCACTTACCTGTTTATAGAAAATTTCATTTTCTAGAGACACATTAGATAATGACTTCTATAGACTTTTAAACAAAATTTTCCTGTTTTCAAAAACCACTCAAGTTTTGTATTTCAAATCTGCATTGCGGGAAATTTGTGCCAGGTCCCTGGAAATGGCAGTTTACATTCTCACAAGTTGAGAGCAAGTAGCTAGACTTAAATTCTTACAGTCTCAAGAGGCAAATGGTTCATTAGAGAAAACTGGTTTGCTTTGGTCTGTAATTAGATTTCCTAGACATTTAAAATAAGTTTTAATCAAAATTTAAAAGTTTAATGTCAAGTAAAGTTTAAATCTTGTTTTAACTTTGCAAACAAGGGTCTAATAATAATATTTATGAATAGAAGTGAACACAAAGGCATCGTTATCCAACTCCTTATTTGAGAGCAGAACTAAATGGCTTGAAAAACATACAGCAGGATGGTGGTTGAACTAGGGCTAGAATTAAGATTCCTGGCTTCCATCTTAGCATTCTGTTTTTACATTCTTTATCTAGTACGTGGGTAGGGCAGCTGTTAGTGTGATAGCCTGGAAAGGCATTGAAAGAGAATGCACTTGAAGACCAGACTGTCATGTATCAGTTAGGTCACCCCTGAGATTTTAGGGTCTGTACCCATAGAATAAGGACAAGAGTTACTACCCTGCAGTCTCTAGCCTGAATGAGACAATGCACATAAAGGGCCTAGTGCAAAGCCGGACACAAAGCACCCTTCCGTGCCAGGATTACTGTCACGACCACTGATACCATTAACAGTTTATGCCCAGAGCACTGGAGCTGGAAGTGCAGTGAATCTTGGCTAGCGTGGACCTATGAATAGGTATTGATTCTGAAGCTCCAGACTCCTCCCTTCTAGAACTACTACATTCCCTAACAAAAGGGGCTACTTTTTAGTTTTTACTCTCGTTTCAGGCTGTGATGCAGCTCTTTTTGAACTGGCCCTTCAACTTCGAGAGAAAAGGCTGGACATAGAGGAGGCCTTCGTTGAAGAAAAGAAAATTGTTGATAACCTCAAAAAGGAATATGATACTTTGTCTAAAAAAGTATGGTTGTCTGTCTACGTGTCTTCTCCCAACCTGCTACACACTGTGCCATCTATGATATTGCCAATTCATGGCAATAACATTATTAGAGAAAAAATACCTCAAATGTTTTAACTATTTTTTTTTTTTTACTCTTACACCAGCTGTGGTACAGGCCATTGCTCTTTGACAATCAGATATTCTTTATCTCAATCATTGGTCTCCAAACTTTTTAATTACATAATTCTATAAGTGAGAAAAATTACAGTGCACACTCCCATATTAAATGATACATGTTTTTAAATTGTATTTAGGAAATACTGTTTTAATATATCTTAGTACACTATGAAACATTCACAAGAGTGGGATAAAAATGAATGGAAACTCTGATATTTTCTCTCTGCACCCAAAAAGTCATTTTGCTGATGCTCTGGAGGATACAGGCATTGCATGCTGTGGATCACTAAGCTACATTTCTGGCATAATGTCCACTGCTTCCTGTCTTTTCTGTTTGCTTTCCCTCTTAGCTACTCTTCTTACATAGAGTGACATCACCCAATTTGATTACTAGCCAAAAATATAGTTTTTTATATGTCTTTTCCTCCTACAGTCAATGTTATGGGTTTAAGGTAACCCACAACCTGCAGACCAACTGCAGTCAATGTTATGGAAACCTTCCCTATTTTTTTAGGAGATGAAGAACATGCTTTAGAAATACTACTTAAAAGGGTTTTCTTGTTATTAAATGAGGTCATTATGACCAAACAAGGATCTCATCACTCTGCAAAAGCATCCCACACTGAAGATTGCTTTTTGTGCAGAAAATAAAAAAGGAGACAAAGACTTAGTCTTCTCAAACCCTTCTGCAGAAAATCTTAGAACTTTCGGGGCATAGGAATGATTGAAAAAGTGATGTGGGTCCCAATTTGGCAAGAAGAAAATACACATTCCTGGCTGCTAACCAGGGTCATGCCCGTCACCTCAGCCCAACAAAGCACATCCTGCTCACGCTGTGCTGCCCCCTGAGATGCACTCTCTCACCACTTAAGTGTATGTGCATCGGATCTTGTCAACATCACTCATATGGGCCTTTCTACAGGTGAAAGTCGTGGCCGTCAATCTAAAGGCAGCAGAGGAGGCCCTGGAGGCTTACCAGCGGGAGAAGCAGCAGCAGCTGAATGAGGTGCTGGTTGTGATTCCACTCAAACTCCACCAGGTGAGCATCTGAGAGCGCATCCTGCCCTGTCTGTGCAGGGAGACATCACACCCAGACATTCCCACAGACAGATTCATGGGTCGTCAGTGGGGAGAATCACCTTAGGTGAGGGTTTTACATGTAGGACAACACCCCAACTTTTCTTATCCAATATCAGATTGTTATTAAAGCAAAACATCAGAGTATGCATATTTGCCTGAGGCTCATGACCACTTTAAAAGTTTGGTCACTTCCGGCCTGGAGAAATGACTTGTGAATGAAATGGCCTGGAGATTGAAATATGGGGGTTTACACACACATCACTCTGTATCATCTTTAATTAGCCATGAACTAATGAACTGAAGAATTATCTTCATTATTAATGAAGGAGGTCAGGACAAAAAGGAAATATTTTCTCTTTATTCCCTCTGTTCATTTCCACTGTTGAGTTACAACTTATATAAAATAATGGAAATGCATATCAGTGAGAAAAAATGGCTCAAGATAAGAAGATCAACTTTATTCTACAAAACAAAAGCAAACAAATAAAAGAACAAAATCAGCCTTATGTACTCTTTGTGTAACCAGACCCAAACTAGATAAGCTGTACATAGCAGTTTGCCTCTGCTGCCAACCCTGGCATATTGGTCCCATCTGTGTGGGAAGATTTGCTCTCTCCAGAGAGACATAGCGTGGCTTGCAATCTGACAACTTTCTGTTTACCTGGTCATTGTCATTCAGTGGTGAGAGAGAAGCCCAAAGGCAAGAAAATACACCAAAGACTGAAAAAGCAGTGTTCCCCTCACACTGTCTCTTAGCTCACACTTAGTTTATGTCTTTGTCTTTGCAGTACTTGCTGGTCACATTCACCATGGAAAGCTGGTACACGTACTTAGCACATCTTTTTTTTTTTAATTTTTAAAAGTATAAAAAACAAACAAAAAAGAAAACCAAAAAAAGAAATAACAGCAACAACAAAAAAGGAAAACATTAACAAAAAGACACAAAGTAGCACAAGAGCAGTACAGTCAAAATTGAATTGTAGACAAAGCGACAGGGAATCACCAATGGTTGCTGCACCACACATTGATAACTTCAAAGTGCATGTTTCTGAAATCACACATAGACATACAATCTTGATCAAACAATCATGAACTGTTCCTTATCATAAAGCGACACAGGTCAACAGTGGCACCAGATTAGCCATCCTGCATATACACACACAGATACATATTTGTCCCTTTCTTCCTTTTCCTCCTCTCCTCATCCCACCTGCTCCCTACCTTTAAGCAGATTCCCTTCACACTCCCCAGTCCACATTCCCACCTTCAGATTTCTACACCAGTGGTACAATAGGTTGCCTGCACATGAACCTCTCATTTATTTCACTTATTAGTACGGTGTCCAATTGTGACCATTTGCCTACAAAGGCCCCAAATTTGTCCTTCTTCATAGCTGAGTAATACTCCATTATATAAAAATGCCACATTTTTTTAATCCAGTCCTCTGTGGATGGACATTTGGGTTGCTTCCACAATTTAGCTATTACAAATTGTGCTGCTATAAACATGGGTGCACATATATCAGGGTGATATGATGCTTTCAGGTCTTCTGGGAAAATACCCAGAAGAGGAACAGCTGGATTGAATGGGACCTCTAGACCTAGTTTGCTAAGGAATCTCCAAACCGATCTCCACAGTGGTTTCACCAGTCTGCATTCCCACCAACAGTGCAGAAGTGTTCCTATTTCTCCACAGCCTCGCCAGCATTTGTTGTTGGATGATTTCTTAATGCTGGCCAATCTTTCTGGGGTGAGATGAAATCTCAATGTTGTTTTGAGATTTTTCCATTTCTTGAATGACTAAAGATGTAGAACATTATCTCATATATTTATTTGCCATTTGTATTTCTTTATCTGAGAAGTGTGTATTCATCTCAGATGCCCATTTCTGGATTGGGTCTTTGAATTTGGACAGGTTCATATTTTTAAATTCTTTATATGTTCTAGATAGAAAACTTTTGTCCGAGGGACAGCCAGCTAGGATATTTTCCCAATTTGTGGGTTTTCTTTTCACTTTGCTGGTGATTTCTTTAGATGTGCAAAAACTTTTCAGTAAGATGAGGTCCCAGTTATTGATTCTTTCAAGTGTTTCCCTTGCAGTTTGATTTTTGTTTATGATCTCTCTGCCTACTCCTATGTCTTCAAGATTTTTACCTACTTTCTCTTCCAATAGATTTAGAGTTTCTGTTTTAATATTGAGATCTGTGATCCACTTTGACTTGAGTTTGGTGCATGGTGATAGACTTGGGTCTATTTTCAGTCTTTGGCAAGAGATAAGCCAGTTTTTCCAGCACCATTTATTAAACACGTTATCTTTTTTTCAGGGTGTTTGTTTGGCCCCTTTGTCAAATATTAGGTGTCTGAGTGTGTTTGTGGTTATGGCTGCATTTCCAGTCTGTTCCATTGATCCTCAGGTCTGTTTCTGAGCCAGTACCAGGTTGATTTTATTGCAGTAGCTTTGTAGTATAATTTCAGGTCAGGGATTGTGATTCCACCTGACTTGTCCTTATTGCCCAGGATTGCTTTCGCTATTCTGGGTCTCTTCTGGTTCCAGATGAATTTAAGGCATCTTTTCTCTAGATCTGTGATGTATGCTAATGGTAGTTTAATGGGGATTGCATTAAATCTGTATAACAATTTTGGTAGTATGGCCATTTTCACAGTGTTGGTTCTTCCTAACCATGAGCAGGGAATGTTTCTCCTCATTGATCTCTTTTTTCAGAGTACTGTAGTTTTCATTGAATAAATCTTTTACATCCTTTGTTAGATTGATTTCTAAATATTTCAGTTTCTTGGATGCTATTGTAAAAGGTATAGTTTCCTTAATTTCTCTTTCAAACTGTTTGTTGTTTGTGTATATGAATGCTACTGATTTTGGAGTGTTGATTTTGTATCCAGCTACTGTGCTGAATTTGTCTATTAATTGAAGGAGTCTTCTTGTGGAGTTTTTGGGGTCTTCTATGTAAAGAATCATGTCATCTGCAAATAGTGATAGTTTTACTTCTTCCTTTCCTATCCTTATTGCTTTTATTTCTCTCTCTTGTCTAATTGCTCTGGCTAATACTTCCAGAACTATGTTGAATAGGAGTGGTGACAGTGGACATCCTTGTCTTGTTCCTGCATTTAAAGTGAAAGCTTTCAGTTTTTGTCCATTTAGTATGATGTTGGCTGTTGGTTTGTCATAGGTGGCTTTGATCAGATTCAGGTAAAGGCCATCTATTCTTATTTTTTCTAGGGTTTTTAACATGAATGCGTGTTGGACTTTATCGGAAGCTTTTTCCACATCTATTGAGATGATCATGTGGTTTTTGTCTTTGACTGTATTGATATGATGTATTACATTAATTGATTTGCGAATATTGAACCATCCCTGCATTCCTGGAATAAATCCAACCTGGTCATAGTGTATAATTTTCCTTATGATCTGCTGCATTCTATTTGCTAGTATTTTATTGAGTATCTTTGCATATATGTTCATTAGGGAGATTGGCCTATAGTTTTCTTTCTTAGTTGGGTCCTTCTCTGGTTTTGGTATCAGTGTAATACTTGCCTCCAGAAATGAGTTAGGGAGAATTGCTTTCTTTTCAGTTTCATTGAAGAGTTTGAGGAGTGTTGGCATTATATCTTCGTTGAATGTTTTACAGAATTCTGCTGTGAATCCATCAGGGCCTGGGCTTTTCTTTGTCGGTAAGTTTTTAATGACATTTTCAATCTCATTAATTGATACTGGGTTGTTCAGGATTTTTGTATCTTCCTGATTCAATTTTGGTAGTTCACACATTTCTAGGAATCTGTCCATTTCTTCTGGGTTTTCTATCCTATGGGAGTAAAGATTTTCAAAATAGGTATTAATGATCTTTTGAATTTCTGTGGGATCTGTAGTGATTTCATCTTTTTTATTCCTTATTGCATGAATTTGAGTTCTTTCCTTTCTTTGTTTAGTAAGGTTGGCTAGGGGTTTATCAACTTTATTTATTCTTTTGAAGAACCAACTCTTTGATTCATTTATTTTTTGTAGTGTTTTCTTCATCTCAATTGCATTAATTTCTGCCCTGAGTTTTATAATCTCCTTCTTTCTTTGGACTTTTGGTTTGGCTTTTTCTTCTTTTTCTAGAAGTTTGAGGTGTAGCATTAGGCTATTTATTTGCTCTCTTTCTGTTTTCTTTATATGTGAGTTCATCACTATAAATTTCCCTCTGAGGACTGCTTTCTTTGCATCCCATGGATTCTGGTAGGTTGTATTTGCATTTTCATTTGTTTGTAGGTATTTTTTAATTTCTTGTGTGACCCATTGGTTATTCAGGAGGTTGTTCTCTAATTTCCAAGTGTTTATGGGGTTTTGGAGTTCCCTTTGTCATTAATTTCCAATCCCATTGTACTATGGTCAGATAATATGCATGGGATAATATCAATTGTTTTGCATTTAGGTAGGTATGCTCTATGGGCTAGAATGTGGTCTATTTTAGAGAAAGACCCATGTGCAGCTGAGAAAAATGTGTATTCTGATGTTGTGGGGTGGAACACTCTGTATACATATACTAAGTCCATTTGTTCGCACCTTTGGTTCAGGTTTGTTATTTCTTTGCAGAGTTTTTGTCCAGTTGACCTGTCTCTTTGCATCAAAGGGGTGTTTAGGTCCCCTACTACAATAGTGTTATGAATTATTTGGTTCTTCATGTCTGTTAAGATTTGACTTATAAGGTTTGGTGCTCCAGTATTTGGTGCATAAATGTTTAGGATTGTTATCTCTTCTTCTTGCAGCTTTCTCCCGACTAGTATGTAGTGGCCTTCTTTATCTCTTTTGATTGTTTTCAGATTGAAGTTTACATTATCTGCAAACATAATAGCTACCCTTACTCTTTTTTCTGGGAACCTGTTGCATGGAGTATTGTTTTCCATCCTTTAACTTTCAGTCTGTGGATTTCTTTTTGAGTAAAATATGTTTCCTGCATACAGCATATTGTTGGATTTTGTTTCTTAATCCACTTTGCCAGTCTGTTTCTTTTGACTGGTGAATTGAGGCCATTTACATTAATGGTTGTAACTGTTACATGTTGGCTTATTCTTGTCATGCTATTTACTTGTTGTTGCTTTCCTATTTTTGCTCTCTGTTTACTTGCTTGTTCTTAAAGTTTCTTTTCTATTGTTGTTCTTGAGATTGTGGTCTGTTTTTTTTCTCTGTCAAGAATTTCTTTTAGTGCTTTTTGTAATGTTGGTTTGGCACTCATAAAGTTTCAGTTGGTTTTTGTTGTGGAAATATTTCATTTCTCCATTGAATTTGAAGGATAGCTTTGCAGGATACATCAGTCTGGGGTGGAAGCTGTTTAGTTTCAGAATCTGTAATACCTCGCTCCAAGCTCTTCTTGATTTCATGGTTTCTGTTGAGAAGTCTGCTGTGATTCTGATGGGCTTTCCTTTATAGGTGATCTGTTTCTTTTCTCTAGCTGCTTTTAATATTGTGTTCTTTTGCTGGATATCTGGGATCTTGACTATTATATGTCTGGGTGTGGCTTTATTTGGGTTATGGCTTCTTGGGGTTCTATATGCTTCGTTTAACTGCACTTCAGTATCTCTTACCGTGTTTGGGAAATTTTCTGCTATTATTTCTGCAAATATTCTTTTTATATCATTTGTGTTTCCTTCTGCTGTTTCATTGATTCCTATTATTCAGATATTATTTCTTTTGCCTCATCTTGGAGCTGTTGGATTAATTTTTCCTGGATCCTTGATGACTTTAAGAGATCCTCCCTTTAATGGTCGCTAGCTGCCATGCTGTCTTCAAGATCTGAAATTCTATCTTCAGCTTCACTCAAGTGGTTTTACAAGCTTTCAATGGAAGTTTTCAGTTCCTGGCAATCTCTTTGAGTCTGTTTCATGCATTCTAATTCATTCTTAAATTGTTCATGTAAGGTTTCCATTTGTTTCCTATGTTCTATTTTTTTATCTGTTTCTTCTCTATATATGTGGAGCATTTCTTCCATTATTATTTTCTGCCTGAGAGATTATTTCTGCTTTAATCTCTTCTATGGCCTGATGGAGTTGTTTTTTTTACTTCAGATGTGATCATGTCAGAAATTGCAGGTATGTGGCTTCCTAGTTCTCCTACATCATTGTTTCCTGGACTTGTTCTGGGTGGGGTTGAGTTCTGTGGCCGTGTTTTGCTCCTCTGTCTTGTCATTTTGGATGTCAGATGAAAAGTGTTGAGCTACACACTACCCGGACAGCTCACAGAGGACTCTAGCAATTGTAGTTTACCTGGCTATCAAACTTATCCCCAGATGTTAGCTGACCATGAAGCACTGGGCCTAGGAACCCCAGACGATTGCTGAGGTGCCAGACTCAGAGCCTACCTGTGATGGTGGGGAAAGTTGTCTTGCCGGGCAGAGCACCAACATGGGCCTTACCTGTCAAAGGTCTGCTGCAAAGCCTGCTCTACTGTCACTGTGAAGCTGGGCTCCCTCTCTGCGGGAAACTTTGGGAAAGTCTTGCAGGCGCTGCCGCTCTGGTGGAGTTTATTCACCCGGCTACAGTCTCACGGGAAAAGCTGCTCCCATAGCTCCTCTGAGCTGGTCTGGCTCTCTGCAGGAAAGTGGCGCGGGCATGGGCAAGGGCACTCTAATGGTGCCCAGGGTCGGTCAGAGCATGGTGTACCATGGAAATGCTGCTCCCTTAGCTCCTGGAAAAAATATTTTGGAAGTATTTTTAAAAAGTTTTTCTATGTGTGTTTTGTGAGAATTAGACTGCCATTCTATATATCTTCATGGTTTTTGTTTTTCAGGCATTTAAAAAATACGTATTCATGGGTTGAGCCTCACTCTTGAGTTATAGATGACAAAGCTTCTGTTGGGAAAATCAGTGTCTCCTCAGACTCAGCATCTACTCTTAATAGCGAAGATTTTGTCTTGGTTTCCAGGCAAGGAGATGAAACACCGTAGTTTGTGGAGCTTTCAGTCCATGCTTGGCTGGTTCTGAGGCAGAGTGGCACACGGCAGAGGGCGAACGTTCATGGCAGCAGAGCACAGCAAATACAGGAGCAAAAGAGACATCTTAACTTTTTGTAACTCCCCTCTCCTCTCTTCCTCTGTGTTTTTCAGATAGAATATATGGTATTTGGGGAGCTACCTAGTGATCTTTCTGGTACTTTGGTCTTCTCTAACCACTCCTTGGGACGGCTGCAAGAACGAATTGTACAGCTCCGGGAGGAAAACACCACGCAAGAAAAACTTAACAAAGAATGCCGGGAGAGGCGTAAAATGCTCATCCGGGAAAAGAGAGAGATGGCAAAAAACATAGCGAGTGAGTGTCTGTGTATATTAGTTCCTTGAGACACAATACCCCACACCTGTAACTCTAAGGAAAGATTTATTTTGGCTCACGGCTTACAGACTAGGTTTCAGCTGGCTCCAAGGCAGGGCAGCACGGCAGAGAGGCATGGCAGAGGAAACAGCTCATGGCACGGCAGCAGGAAGAAGAGAGATGGATGGAGGGAGGAGGAGCGTGATAACCCTCTAGGCCACGCCCCCAGTGACCCTCCTCCTTTGACCAGGCTTCATCTCCCAGCATCACATTTAGCTACAAACTCATCCGTGGACTCACCCATTGATGAATGTTACGTCCCCATGATCCAGTCGACTTCCAGAAGCCCTGCCTATGAGCTCGTGAGGACTGGTGGGGCCATCTAGATAAAAACCATTGCAGGAAGCCCATGGGGTTTTCCAGTAATACTTGTTGTTGCAAGGGGGACCTTCAAGTGATGCTGTCCAGCCTTTAAAACAGTGGTCGCAGATTCAGAATCAGTGAAGGAGAAAACAAAGACATTTTCCCATCTTCCTACTTACCAGCTCTCTTGGCACCATAAAGAGCAATCCTTCATCACAAAATCTGTTTCTCTTTGTGTAAGACAAAACTTAGGATAATATCATAATGATATACACACAACCCCATAAATCATTGCAGAGTCATACAAGTGAGGCTCCTTCTCTTTCTAATACTATTTACTGATTCTTCCCAGGGTGTACCCCTGGATGTGTACATCTGTACCCCATGTATGCATGTATTGTCACACAGTGTGTAGAACTAATTATGTTGCACATTTTAACTGTGAGGATATTCCTACCAGCTTGTGATTCACTTCATTTAACTAATTTTTGAGTTATTTGTATTGCAACAAAAAGGTTTACTTTGTCAGTCTATTGATGAATAGTTAAGTATTTCTAATTTTTCCTTATTACTGACAGTGCTACAGTAAAACTTACATACATCTCCTTGTGCATATGTCTGAACAGGTCAGTGTCTAATATTGGGACCTCTGGATTAAAGGGGCATTTGTGCATTTTATGCTCTCTAAGACATTGCCATGCACCTCCCACACCGAAGCCATTTATCTTCCTCCTAGCTGAATGTGAGAGTTTCCCAGTTCTGTATTTTCGTTAACATTGGATACCATCAGGCTCTAATGCCAGCCTGGTGGACATTAAATTATATTTCAGTGTGATTTTTATTCAGTTTTCCTTGATTACTGAAGAGGTTAAACATCTTTACATACTTTTATTTGCCATTTATTTATTTCCTTTTGTGCAACTTGCCCACTGTTCTGCCTCTTTGACCGCTTTTGATTCCAATTTTTGTTTTTCTTTAAATTGATTTTAGAGAGTTCTTGATATATTTTTTGTCTGTTGTACTTCAAATCTTCTGTAGTTTATGGTGTGCCTTTCTACTTTGGTGTATCTTTTGGGGATATATGCATTTTAAATCTTAATATGGTAAATTTTACCACTCTACTTATGGCTTTTGCATTGTGTATTTCTTGTTTCAGAAATTCTCTTTTAGTTTGAACTTATAAAGATTTTTTAATACAGTAATAATTCTTCTAGACATGTATCACAAGGAAGTAAAATCAATATGTTGAAGAAATACCTCTACTGTCAGGTTTATTCCAGCCTCATTCACAATAGACAAAATATAGAAAACACTAAATATCCATCAGCAGATAAATGAATAAAGAAAATATGATACATATACCAAGGGGGATACTATTTAGCTTAAAAAAGAAATCCTGTCATTTATAAGAACAGGGATGAACCTAAAGGATATTGAGTTAAGCAAAATAACCCAGGCATAGAAAGACAACTCATAATCTCACTAATCTGTGGAATGTAAAACAGTTGAACTCATAGAAAAGAGAGTAGAATTTGGAGGTTAGCAGAGGTTGTGGGGTGTGATGAGAGATTTGACAAATGTTGGCTTAGGGGTATAAAATTTCACTTAAACAGGAGGAGTAGGTTTAAGAGCACTATTATACAACATAGTGACTATAGTCCATAGTAATGTATTTGAAAATTGATGAGAATACATAAGAAGTGTTCTGACCACCAAAAATAAGTTAAAATAAGAAAGTAAATAAATATATAAGGTAATTCTAATGTGAATCACCTCAATTTAGTCATTTCACATATAAACATATTTCAAAACAATATATGTACATGATAAATATATAAAATTTTTATTTTCCATTTTAAAAGAAAATATATTTTTCTATAGTTTCTTTTATTAGTAGTGTTCTTCACCTTGTGTTTCTAATCTACCTGCAGTTAAGGTGGGTAGTGTAAGATGTGTAATGTAAAGATAATTACCTTTTTAAATATTTGCTGTTCTGTGCGCAGTGATGCACACCTGCAATCACAGCATTTGTGAAGCTGAGGCGGAAGATTGCTGCAAGTTTGAGGCCAGCCTGGACCACATAGTGAGTTCAAGGCCAGCCTGAGCTATATAGTGAGATCCTGTCTTGAGAAAAAAAAATTGCTTCTTACATTTTGGTATGTGGAGCATATGTGTGTAAGTTATCAAGTATTTTTTTTTTTTATTTTAGAAACATAAAAGTACAAAAACATATTGACAAACAGACACCCATTATCATAGAAAATAGTACAATCACAACTAATCTATAGACAAGGTGATATGGTCTCAACAGTAGTTGTTGCTTTATCCATTGATATCTTCGAATTGTAGATGTATGGACCCATATACAGACATGCAAATTTAGTC